>ML840124.1:0-13461 GCA_009831015.1 Picea engelmannii | reverse complement strand
TGAAGGAAATAAATGTACGTCGATGATCCCCTTGTGTACTAAGTCCCAGATGTAGTGCATGTGGATCTCGATGGACCTTGTCCGTTGCCTCTGAACTGGATCTCTACAAAACTTCAGAGTGCTCTGGTTGTCATAACAGATGACGATCAACCGATGAAACTAAATTCCCAACTCAGTGAGAAAATTTTGTAGCCACATAGCCTGAATGGTTATGTTAACTACCCCTATGTACTATGCCTCGGTTGAATATATAACAATGGAAAATTTCTTCTTTCTTGACCAACAGATAGGCCTGGAACCAAGACTAAGTGAGTAACCATATGTGGATTTGCGATCAGTGCTATATCCAATCCAGTTAGAATCAGTAAAACCAATGAGATATAATGTAGAGTTAGCTACATAATGAATCACAAAGGCGATGGTGCCCTGTATGTATCGAAGGATATGCTTTGCAACCTTCCAATGTAGCTCATGTGAGTCCTTCATGAACCTGGAAACTGCGCTAACTGCATAGGAGAGGTCTGGTATGGAGTGTGTGAGATACAACAATATCCCCATTAGTTTTCTATAAAGTGTGTTGTTAACTAGTGGAGTGTCCCCATCATCCTAAAGTTTGACTCCTGATAGGAAAGGATTTGGAGTAGACTTGTAGTCTCTCATGTGAAATCTCTCAACGAGATCTTGTGCATACTTGGCCTGATATAGTTTGATGCCTGATGCATCCTGACTGATATCGAGTCCAAGAAAGAAGTGTAGTAGACCCACATCCATCATCAAAAACATGTCATGTAGAATCATCTTGACTGCATCAATCGCTAAAGTCAAGCAACCAATGATTAAAAAATCATCAACATATAGAACTAAAAGTAGAAGTGAATCGATTGTCCTGAGCATGTAGACATTTGGGTTTGATTTACAACGTAAAAATTTCTATGACAACATGTAGGAGTCCATCTTGGCATACCATGCCCTCAGAGCCTGCTTAAGGCCATAAAGGGACTTCTTCAGTCGACATACCAAAGATGAGTCCTGCATAAATTCTTGGGTTTTCTCCATATAGATCTCCTCAGAGAGATCACCATGAAGAAATGCATTCTTCATGTCCATATAATGGGCTTCTCATCCCTTGATTTCCACAATGGCAAGTGCCAATAGTATGGAATCCATCTTCACTACTAGAGAGAAGGTATCATCATAATCAATTCCATGCAAATGTTGAAAGCCTCTGGAAACAAGCCTAGATTTATATCTACTAATTTGTCCATTTGTTGCACTCTTGGTCCTGTAGAACCATCTACGTCTGACAAGTTTTATCCCAGAAGGAAGGGGAACCAGATCCCAAGTTTCGTTCTCAAGGAGGGAGTTGTACTCCTCCTGCATGGAGGATTCCCAAAAGTGATTTCCAGTAGCCTCGCCATAAGACTGTGGATCTAAAGACTGAACCAAGAAAATATTATGGGAGGGAAATGGTTCAGTGGAAGTGAGTGCAATAGGAGTATCCTCGAAATCAGATCGAGTCCACCTAGTATTGGCTGGATCACCAACAAGATCGCCTACATCATGAAGAGTAGTATGTGCCCACTTGGGCATCTTCTCTAGCTCTGCATCTGCATCTGGATGTTCTGAATCTGCATCTGGATTTACTGACTATGTATATGAATCATCTAAGTCCTCTGAATCAGAACTCTCATCTGAAGAAGATTCGGCATGTGCATGCTCATCATCTCAAATAGGTGGACGAATGAAGGTGTCTGCATGCAGCTAATGAGGTACATGCGAGACACTTTCCTCGAATTGGAAACTTCACTCAATGATGAGTCGGTATGAGGAAAGATCAATAAGTATATATCCCTCCACACCATCGAGGTATCTAAAAAAAACACACTCAGTGCTTTGTGGATCAAGTGCCTTCCTCTTTTTAAAGGGAATCTAGGCCCATGCATGTGAACCAAAAATATGAAAGTGAGTCACTTCCAGTTTGAGGCCACTCCAAGCCTCATAGGGGGTCTTATCATTGACACATATATGGGGATATTTGTTTTGGATGTATGTTTCACAATTAAGTTGTTCAACCCATAGTCTCTATGGTAGTGACTTTGCATGCAACATGCAAGATGCCATCTCTTTTAGAGATCTATTTTTCCTCTCAACAACTTCGTTTTGTTGCATAGTATAGGGAACTGTGTGCTGCAACTGAATCCCTACCTCATGAAAAATATTCTAGATCTCATGATTGACATACTCTCCCCCATTATCAATTAGAAGGACTTTTATTTTCTTTTTGGACCGTGTCTCAACCAGGGCTTGAAATCTTTGAGGTGTTGAAAGACCTCAAATTTTTCCCTGAAAATGCAAATCCTTGTGAAACATGAGAAATTATCAACAAAAATGAGAACAAACCTTGATTTTCTAATATATGGATGCAGAAAAGGACCCATGAGGTCACTATGGATCATATTTAAAGGCATGGAAGCTCTCTGAGACTTTTCTTTGTCAAATTTCTCTTGAGGGTGTTTTCCAAGAACACATCCCTCACATACTCCCTTGGAGAAATGGATGTTTGGTATACCATCAACCAATATTTTCTTTCTAATCTATTTCATATATCTGAAATTCAAATGTATAGACCTTTCATGCCATATCCTACTACTTTCATTAGCATGGGTAAGCACTAAAGCAGAATCTGGTTCAATAAATTTAGAAAAGGTATACAATATAGATTGATGATTTACCTCACTGGTAGCAACCCTCCAGTTGGTTTTCATGTCATATATGTCCACTGCAATTGGTGTTAATATGAATTTATTTCCAGTGCTGGAATTTTCCATCTGATACATGGAGAGAAGGTTGACAAAAAGTTTGGGAACGTGCAACACATTCTCGAAGCTTCTGTTGGTGAGTTCAATCCTTCCTTTGTCGATGACTTTGACTAGAGAGTTGTCCCCCATCAGAATAGGAGGACATTTGCATGCATACAATGAAGAATAGACTTCTTTAGTGGAAGCCATGTGATGTGATTCTCTTGAATCTATGATCCAAGCATCGAGAGAAGAGTTGATGGAAATCAAGGCATGTATAGAATTTTCTTTCTTGGGATTTCAATATTATGGCTTCTTCTTCTTGGAACCTTCAGGGATTCGATCTCCAAGGTTGTTTTGATGAATTATTTGAGTCATTATATCTATTTTTTTCTACATTCATGCGGATTCTGGATGGAATCCTTTATGGCAGTACATGCATTTCTCCTTTCTTCCCTTTCCCCCTTTGGATCTAGAGGCATCAGTGAAGGGTTTTGTGTACCCTTCCTTCTTCAGATGTGCATGATATTTCCTTTTGTATTTATCTTTATATTTATGATATTGATGGATTACATCTTGCACAGTAATTGCATGCGCCTTTGGGCCTTTGATTTTTCCCATGTTGATGAGCTTTGTTTGCTCTTGTGTCAGGGATTCGATAAAGTCCTCGAGAGAAGGCATCTTCCAGGTGGCTCCAGAGGCAAATCTAATTGAATGGAATGTGGAAAATAAAATAGAGAATTCACGACCAAGTTTGTAGAGAATGGTGATAACCATTTGTTTCTCCTCCTTAGATTTATCAATCCCGCAAGCTTTGAGTTGCGACAACAAATCCTTGAATTTTGTAAGGAAATCTTGGATATTTTTGAAGCTTTTTGGATACAATGTGAGAAATTCCACCTCTAGCATGTGTCCCCTCATCTCATCCTTTTTTCCAAATATCACTTCCAAGGTGGTCCAGGCTTCATGGGGAGTCTTACAGGAAGATATGTGAAAAAGGAGATCGGGAGAAATAAGACTGCAAATTGTTCTGAATGTTTCATCCATTAAATTTAAGTGCTTGGATTTTTCTATTGATGATGTTGGTTGTGTATCTGTATTCAAGGTTAACCTATAAAATCCTATGTTTCATAGTTGAATCTTTATTCTCTCCTTCCATGCAAAGTAATTGTAAGGTGTAATAATGAATTCTTTTGGGAAATCCATCTTTCCGTTGTCTTCAATCTTTTGTACCTGCAAAAAAATTTGGTGTAGCTTTTTCTTAGTAGTATGTCGGATTTTATACCATGTAAATGTGTTGAATATTCACATAATAGATCTATATATAAAATACCACACACATTTGAAGAGATAAATTGAGAACAAAGAAGCAAGAGAGAAAGAATAGAAGAATTCTCATTAACTGTTATGAATAATGAATAATTTACGCATGATATACTATGTATAAATCAATCAATGTGCATTGGAGGAGAACCAATGCACCATAGTGGTGGTATAGAGTGATATGGACACACACCAGTAGTTACGAGAGTGAACTTCCACCTATTCTAGTCTCTCGGGAAGTTATGGGAGTGAACTGCCACGTAACTGAGTTAACTAGTCAACCAGTCTTTAGTTAACTGACTGAAATAGAGTGTAGTGAGGAGTAGATCAAGGAATCAAGGGTAAAGCACCAGTCTGGTGATGAAACCAAGGCCAATGCACATTATCATGGTTATGATCCCAATGTTTCATGGTGACAAAACCAATGCAGCATCTAGACTCAACTCAAATAGTCAAACTGAAGTGTCAACTGAAGAAAATATTCTCCAGGTGGAATATTCTCTCCTAAAATATAGGAGACTAGATAATGATTAATAATGACTAATAAACAAGGAAAAAACTTAGTAAAAATAAATCCTAGGTGTGGGGGAGATAAATATGCCACCATTCTAGTGAGTCTTGCACTATGTATTTTTACAATCTCTGTACATTTCCTTTATTAATAGAAATCATGTGTTTTTGTATTTCTTTGTTTCTGGAAATTTTTATGTGTATTTCATTTCAATATCTCTGCTTTCATTTCATTCTGAAAATAATCTGGATCAAAGTGTGTGCATATCTTTTTAGAGGAGTGCGAGGAAGAATTTCTCTCATATATGTATGATGGTTCAGACTCAGTGGACATAGATGTTGCATGGATCCAGTACATTCCCAAGCATTAGAGGGTTCACAAACTCGATATTGTACTCATAGAAATTCATTCATGGTGGTGAGATATGCTTTGCGAACCCTTCCAAGAGTGGGTTGTTGTCAAAGAAACTATGCGTGAAAGATTCAATTCTAAGGAAAGTAAAAACCCCTACACATTCACTTCCGACAAAGGAAGGATAGCCAAGAAGTGATGCAAAGTGCACAATTGATATTTAAAAATTCAACGTGCTCGTCCTTACCAACCCCCTCTACAACCAGCCCCAAATGTTTTTGCTGAAAAAACAAGGATCCCACCAATATTGGGACCAATTATCTACTTTGTAAATCTCGAAGGATCATTCAACAATAGACCATCGCCTTTCCCCCACTCCATTGAGAAAACATACGAGATGAGAATAAGTATTGATGACCTCATTTCTCAATGGATATTGCAAGAAGTAGTTGAGCATGGTACAAATCCCCCGAGGCAACAATTAATCATAGGGGCACACATGAGGCCAAAGTGTGACCCACTAGGGTTGCTACAATCAAATAACCTAATGAGGAAATCATGCAGGGGTGTGCAAGAAACATGTGTAGAACCCCCATTGGATAAGAGTCATGTATGTGAAGCGATGTCCAAACCATTAAGTAATGTGTACAAGTTCTTGACAACAACATATTTCCACCAACCTCAATTGATCTTAGTGGATATTTTTAGATCTGATAGATAGGCCCACTCCATCATTTCCAGGAAGCTTATGGAATAGAGAATTAGACAAACCATTGACAGGATGATTATTGGCACAGGGCAGACCCAAGTTTCAACTCTTCAACAGTGCACCAAAAAAACCTTAACTATCGGCTCTGTCGGCAACACCTACGAAGCAGATGAAGTCTCACCCGAGGTAGAGGCAAGGGAGGTTGTAGGACTCAAGTGTCTACAACCTAGCTGGGACACTGATATGTGATCACAATACTTAACCAAACACTTAGATAACAATATTCATTAGTTCTTAATTTCCATTCACATTGTAGATTAAACCCTAAATAAAGAAAAACGTTGTAATAAATAGATCAAACACTTCTAAGAACTTAGCATAATCTCAAATCTAACATTCATTCACATCATAAGCACTAAGAATTCATAGATATATCTATCTTACATCAAGAACAATGCACTAAGAAAATAAATACATAAACAACATGAACAACATAGCACAAATCACATCGACACATGATATATGTGGTTCACCCTAGTGTGGGGCTACATCCACCAATATTCTTCTCTTCTTATTAGTCTTCCTCAATCTTCTTACATGCACCAATCCACAAATTCAACTTTGCATAGGACATATGATCTGCGCGCACCTCTCCAGATCCTCCTTCCCTGAGTTAGGTCAAAGCACAAATACTTACATAGTCTGTGCACAAAGCCCTACAAAATGCTTGCACTTAGATCTGCAAGTCTTAACACATCTTCTTTCACATAGATAACACTAGCACTAAGCCATCGACCTATTATGTCTACTTCTTACATCGCCTAGCTTCTTATTTATACATTACAAAAAGGGCCTAAACATGGGTAAGACCCATGGTCTGACATCCCATACCCGTTACATAAACCCTAAAACCCAAAAATCCCACAAAATGGGTGGAATCCAATGATCTCCGCTTCGCCTGGGTGCTCCATCTTCGACCAAATTGTCGAAGTCCCAAAAATTGGTCAAACATGACCAACGTTTCCACAAAACTTGGTCGAGGGCCAACAACGATTGACCCTATTCTACATAAATGAAACCATCAATTTCACCACCCAACGTGAATATTGACATTTCGATATTCCTAACTAACCATCATATAGAACCACACCATATTCATTCACATGAGTGGAATCAATAAATCAACTACTTTCCTAGGTCCCAAGAATTTTGATCCTAATTGGCCCTATACCACAAGTACATGTTCCTAGCCCTGACGGACAAGTCATGCAGGCCCTGAAAGCCTTTCCAGGCAATTCAGTTCATTGAAAGGGAAAGGAAATATATTTCCAACAGATTCTTCAAAACATAGGTATGGATTCTCGTATGACGCCCCATTCCACAAGGCACATCCTTAGGACAACATATCTACATTGGGATCTCTCCAAATACAAAAACCCAATGCCATATTCTAAGTATTCTTTACTATGTCACTTCCACCATATTGTTCTGGTTGACCCTCTTCCCTCCTATGTAGCTATATAAATACTTGACCCGCTATGGACTCTTTGGAGAAATTCTCCACGTCCCATTCCCACTTTCTCTTTCCCATCACCCACTAGTTCCAAATTTCCCCCTTTCCCAGTTATCAGTTCATGTTCCGCTCATTCATCTCTCACCTCATGGCCCAATTCCACATGAATCCCTGGATGTGTGATAATTTTGTGCACACATAATGAAATTCACAAGGAATGACAAAGAGTCTGTGTCAGACCAAGTTTTTTCAGTTGTGCACCAAGATTAAAGTCTATCAAGTACGTGTTGATCCGATTTTTTTTTTATTTGTGCCAGAAATCAAGAATATGCCCACCATAATCAAGAAAGGAATCATCAAGAAATATTCTTCAATGATTACTATCAGTATGATACAAGGATGTGGGACTACTAGAGGATGAATTGGCCAAGAAGTTAAGATTTCCATTGATGCAGAAATTCTATGTGGAGCACTCGAAGACAACAAAAGTGTGTGAGTTTTTTTCTTAGAAAAATGTGTGGAGAAGACTAGAAAGAGACAACACTCCCTAGTAGAGAAAGCTATAAAATGAAGAAATAATATTAGAAATAGGGATGGTTGGTTGGCTAGCTAGATATTAAGGAGAATAAATTCATTGAGACCTTAGTATTGAGCTCACTTTGAGCTTGTTGTAATATTGTAATGCTTTTGAATATATTATTTTGTCTGTTATAAGAACGAGTGTTGAGCAAGGGTGCATTGTGCAATGTGTTGTAACTATAAGTATTTATATAGAAAATATATGAAATTATATGGATGTTATATATTTTTGTTCTACGTATTGTATACCTTTGTTGTGATATGATGGCTTTACTAATAAAGATACAACAGTTATGATCCATTATGTTCTTATCGTGTATGAGTTGAATATGTGTGTGTATTTTTTTACTTCTTAGTCCTAATAATCTGTCAGATATGGGTTGCATGGATGCCAATCCCAATGACTCTTTTTGCATTTATCCTTCATCCCTATTACAAAACCTTATGGTATCTGTGACATTTTCTACATCTCAGGTGATACCTTCCTCGACTTTGGTTAAGGATTGATATGTCAATGATATGGGGGTTTTGTTGGACAACTATGGACGAACCCTGGGTTTAAATTCCCCAGCATTAAGAAGGATGCATGCAAGCATGGAACAAAATCCCCAGCATCTAGTTTGCCCAACATTTAATGTGGGTTGTCTAAACAAATGTTTCAGTCCAGAGTGGTATGTTCATAGCTCAAATTTCCTCCCCATGAGGTAATGTATACACAATTGTTTTTCATGAACAATGGCTACTAATTATAGATCATGGGTAGCATAATTCATCTCATGCTCTTTTAATTTTATGGACTCATAACATACCACATGATCCTTTTGTGTGAGGACTACACCAAGCCCTTCCTTGCAAGAATCCATGCACTCAACAAAGTCTTCATTAGGGTATGCAATCTTCATGATTGACACACTTGTCAAAATGCCTTTCAACTGCTAAAACATTTCTTCACATTCTAAATACTACTCAAATTTCACTCCCTTGTTTTGCAAAGAAGTAATGGGGCTTGGAATTCTTGAAAAATATTTTATAAATATTTGGTAATAAGTTGCAAGACACATGAATGATCAGTCCTATGTAACATTTCTTGGTGTTGGACATCCCCTAATGGCCTATATCTTCTCAGGATCAATTGTTATCCCATTTGCTGACATAATATTCCCCAAGTAATGAATCTTCTTTTGATAGAAGATACACTTACTTCGCTTGTCATACAAATTATGCTCTCTTAAGACTTGTAACACCATCCTTAAATTTTTATCACGTTCCTCCACTAAATTAGAGCATATAATTATATCATCTAAAAACACAATTACAAAATTGTCTAGGTATTCCATGAACACTCCATTCATCAGGAAAATGAAAACAATTGGGGCATTTGATAACCCAAATGGCACTACCACAAATTCATAATTCTAGTATATTGTTCTAAGAATTTTATAGTTTATATCTTCTTCCTTTATTCTCACTTGATGATATCTTGATCTCAATTCTATTTTGGAAAATATTCTTGCAACTTTCGACTGATCAAATAGATCATCAATCCTTGGAAAGGGGTACTTGTTGTTTATGGTGACCTTATTTAACTATATGAAATCAATACACGACCTGAAGGTTCCATATTTCTTATTCACAAAAATAATAAGGGATCCCCAAGGTGAGACACTTGGGCATATATACCCCTTCTTTAACAACTCTTCAAGTTGCATCTGCAAATATTTCAATTCTAGTGTGCCCATTTTGTAAGGTGTCTTGGACACCAGGGAAGCTCCTAGCACCAAATCAATAGATAAATCAATGTATCTCTTTGGTGGAAGTCATGGGATTTCCCTAAAAACATCTTCAAATCCCTCAATGCTAGATGGTATTCAATGTTTTCCACTTTATCTCTCGCTACCTCTTCCATATGGGTTGCAAAAATATGGCATCTCTTCTTGAAACTCTTTTTCAGTTGTATGGCTGAAATTTCTCTAGTAGCTACAACTCTTAGAATGCCTATAAATTTTCCTTTTTGTCCTACATCATCAAGACAAGTGATTATATTGTTGTAATAGTCTAGGAAAACATGGTGTTTTTCCAACCAATCCATGCCAATTAGAAATTCATATGAACTTAATGGTATGACATTCACATCTACCTTTGTTCTGAGTTCATTCATGTCTATTGGGAAATCTTTCACTAGCTCATCTATTTTCTTCTTAGCCCCTATGGCTAATTGAACTAACCAAGATTTCTTATGCTTACTCTTTTCTAAGTGAAATATTTCAACAATGTTAGAGTTTATGTAACTATGGATAGCTCCATAATCAATTACAATTTACATGGGTTGGTTATCAATATTACCTTCCACTTAAATCAGGGGGGATTGATATTCTTCTTCCGTGTTTCCCAAGGCTGCATAAATCCTTTGCATGTTTTCTCCCATATATTCAACTATTTCAACCTCCTAAATATTTTTTATAGGATTCATTCTCTCTTTCGTGAGGGAATTCCCTGTATAAGTGATTTCCCTCACGTCCCCAACATTGTACAGGTTATTGCATTGGCCTTTTCCCAAATGAATATACCATCCTGGGCTCATTTTGGGTTGACTTTCCTTTCTTATTTTCTTGGGATTTATTCATGAAAAAGGGTGGCTTAAATCATTTCTTTCTTTTCTCCTTTTTAAACTTCATCTTGTCATTGCAAGATTTTTGTAAAACTCGCCTTCCCCTATTCAGCTCATAAAATTTCTCTACTTATGGCCTCCTCCAAATTCTTGAGGTTATCATAGTGTATCTTTTCATTGTAAAAGGAGGTAAATCACTTATAAATATTTGTATTTTGACCTTATCATCCTTTATAAAGTCCACATACTTCAACAACTCAAATAATGTCTTCTCATATTCATCCATTGACATTCTTCCCAACTTGATTTCAAAGAAATATTTCTCTTCCTTTCATAGTAATTCTCTAAAAAATATTTCTCTTCCTTATATCCTTTGAAATACCTCCATGAGACCTTATCATCAAGGTGCTTGGATTGTTTAAGTTTATCCCACCACATGGATTCCTTTCCTTACAAATGATAGGTTGTAATTATAGTTTCTACCCTTGAGGGGTAAACATGCACATGGAAGTATTTCTTCATTTCAAACCACCATTCCTCAACCTCGTCTCCCTTTCTATTCTCACCATTAAAATTTGGTGGATTGATTTTACTAAGTTCACCTTGTAAAATATCTGAATCAGGTCTTATCCTTTTCTTCCTAACAGGAAACACACTTGGGTTTCTCCTTGGACCTAAACTTGTTCGGGATCTTCTAATGGATTGTTCTAGATAAATATGACACCTACTAATAATTATCGATTGTTTGTCATTCCCATGATCATCCCTTCTGGTATGGGATCTATATGTTGTGACTTGTCTAGGACTAACTACTTTATTTGTGCCAAAATCCTTATTGGCTTGCCTTTGCAGCATACTCAAAATATGTAGTATCACCTCCCAATATTTCATAATCTTCTCATTATCATCCCTATAGCTCTGCACTTCTCTCTGCATACTTCTCATAGTTACAAGATCATTTATGCCTCTTCTTCCATTAGACTATGTCTCAACAATTTCGATGCTGACATGTAGACCTATGAGCTCCTCCTCATAGTTGTAAGATCCCTAGACATCTTCCATAACTCCAGTCTTCATATAAGAACTAAAATTGTTTTCCTATACCTCTAATTCTGCAAGAAATGTGCATGTAATAATTATTGTTAGAACATGCATACTATAAAACATTTCATTAATTAGATTACAGGTTATTCTTCATCTCAATTTACAAAGAACATAATGCACTAAGTAAAATTTTAATCTTTTGACACATTCCTCTCTAAAACATCTCTTGAATGGTTGTTCTCATGCCTCATTCTGAGTTCTAAGTGAAAATTTACAACCTTTTCATGTTGCTATTTCCACTCATTGCTCTGTTTTTACTACTGCAAAATTATTTTGTTTATTTATGAAAAATCGTAGTTCTCAATTCAAATTTTTTCTCTGAAACATAGCTTCTCCTCCTCTCTTTCCAACGAATATTTGTTTTCTCAAATATGGTCTTCAAGCTAAAAGTTATGATATGTGGAAGTTTAAATTGTTTCTCATTTTTACCCCTTACTGCTACATGTGTCTTCTCTTCCCTCTTGTACAATTTAGGTACCAAATTCCAAATCTAGTTCCATTATTGTCTTATACTATCCATGGGATTTCCACAGAGTGTTCCCATGTCCCAAATTGACTTTGGAGCAAGGATTTATTCCCTCTAGAAGTAATCTAGCACTGAAAATATACCTTGTATTGTTTTAGTGGTAACTTCCTCATACAAGCTATGTTTTCTGCTCATAATATCTCGTCGAAAATCTCTCACTAAGATTTTTCATTTGAGAAATAGAGATTGTGTATACCAAATGTACACACAACTCTCAGAATTTTGAGTACCCGCCAATGTCATTTAGGCCCTCAAATGTCTCTGCAAGTTGATGACCTTCAAAATTTGAAAATTGCTATAGAAAATGGATAATTTATTATTATAACAGTCTGTAAAATCTGATTCGTTGATCTAAAAATCGACGTAATATCGATGATTGATCCTCTAAACTTGGCCAAGTCTGTGGATGAATCTCAACCTTTTATCACCGAAATTGAAAATTGATTTGGACCATCCATTACCTAATGTTTGAAATTCCATCGACGATTGGTGATCGACGATTTTCCTTGGTGAACCAAACTTGTTCACAAAATTTTCCAAACCCTGATTTCTCCATCAACGATCTATGATTTATATTGGCCAATGAAAAACACTTCACTTATTTTTTTGAACCCAACCATCGACAATTGATGATATTCGTGGTTGACATGGAAACCTAGCTAAAATGGCATGACATGTGGATGATGACATGGAATGACACATGGATGTTGATGTGGCATGACACATAGATGCTAACATGGTAACCTAGTTGATGTGGCATGACCCGTGGATGGTGACATGGCATGAAACATGAATAATGACGTGGCATGAGAATTCATCCTCCTCTTTCCTTCCATATACAATCATTGATTTCTCTTGGTTGATAAAAACACTTTGTTTATTTTGATGACTTGACCATCAATGCTCGATGATTTCTCTTGGTAAATTGAAACACATTTTCAATTTTTCCGACCTAACAAAAATCTAGGATGAATATTGGTTGTTGATCTACTCCACTTTTCCAAACTTCAAAAATGGATCTTGACAGTCAATTTGATCCATGTTTTCAAAATCCAAAAATGATCCCAACCATTGATTTGCTCCATCTTACCAAACTCCAAAAATGGGTCTCGACCATCAATTTTCTCCATTTTTCCAAACTCCAAAAATAGATCTCGACAATCGATTTGCGCCATTTTTCCAAACTCCAAAAAAGGATCTCAACCATTGATTTGCTCCATTTTTCAAAACTCCGAAAATGGATCTCGACCATCAATTTGCTCCATTTTTCCAAACCTTGAAAACTTTAAGTTTTTTTTATCAATCTATGATGAATATCGGTTGTTGATCTAAAAACCAAACACAATCTTGGTCATCGATCCATCAAACTCTCCCAACTTCTCCATCTGCCATTAAAACATAATTTTCGACCTTCCAAGTCGAATTTATCTATGCAAACT
>ML840123.1:91383-106601 GCA_009831015.1 Picea engelmannii | reverse complement strand
TGTTAGGGCGTCGTTTTGTTAAATGTTGTTCAATTTCAACAGAAATCACCTCAACTTTACCTCTATCCTCACACAATTACTAACACCAACCTCCAACTGAACACATTTACTAATTACAACCTCTGTTCAGATATCGCCTTCAATACTATCACCAAATGGAAATTCTTCTGAATGGCTTCTTTCCAGCGATAAAAACTGTTGGAGATTTAGCGAACGGACAGAGGATGGGCGTGGTATCTTAGCCGACCACCAGACGATCCCTCCTGGCTGGCGACCTTCCTTCTGCGTCTGGTAACCTGCGTTTTTCCTTAAACTAACTTTGCGCGGGTCGATTCTAGAATAATGTCTTAGTCTCACTCTTCGGAGTTGACAGTCGTGTAATTAAATATTCGCCTTCAGTTTTAAAGGAGACCCGTCGATTTTATTTCACTCTCACTTGTCAGGGGTCGCCATCATTTTAGCTGTGTAAATACTGAGAATAGAAACCAGAGTTTATGTCCGGTAAGTAATAGTTCCTCTGAAACTGTGGAATGATTTGATGATATCGATCTAGAAACCAGAGTTTGTGTCCGGTAAGTAATGGAACCCCGATAAGATGATCCACAAGGAACGCTCTTGCCTTTGGTTGAATCACATAGCTTGGGCGTTAGGCCTTCAAACATGTCTGGAGTTGTATGTATTAGTTGCTCTCAATGGAACTGACCTTAACTATTCATAGCTTTGTTTAGAATAGATTCTTAACCGGTTTTAATTTTAGTCTTCTGCCTTTGTGGTGCTTACGCCCCTAGAGTATTGTCCTCTTAGTGAATTACTCTTAGTATTGCGCGAAGGTTAGCTTGGGGATAGTAGGTAGTATTGGTGCGCCTTGAAGATTGATAGATAAGTTTAGTAGGATATTTTGTACACCTCAAAATTGACTTATGATTGTTGGTTTATGGTTGAATGCTCTTAGATAGATTTTGCGCGATGAAGAACGGATGGTAATTCTGATTTCTATTCTAGTATTGAAACCAGTTTAGGAGTGGATACCTAGAGCGCTCTTGCGTCATTAATTATGTGGATGTAGGATTGGTTGTGATTAGATTACTTGCGCCATGAAAATAATATGGACGATCACCCTTGCGCCATGCAAATAAATTGACAATTACTCTTGCGTTAATCACGATGTGGGTGCGTGATAGATTTAGAATTGTTTTACTCTTGCACCTTCATTTAAAGTTGATTGCTTGTACTTAGTTCACTTTTGCGCCACGAAATTAAGTTGACGTCTGATTTTTAAGCAATTTGATTCTCTTGCTCCCTTAAAATAATTGATGTGATGGTTTATAACTTTTTTCGTGCGCCATGATTATGGTTAGTGAGATTGATTGTTGATCCTTGGTTCTGGTTGATTGTGTTAGTGGGATATAGACACCTCCTTGTTCCTCAGAAAAGTTGCCAGCGCTCAGACCTTAAATGGTTAAAATAAATTGGAACCTGAGCTTGAGCATTGCTTATGTGTCCTGGAGGTCCTAACCTTGCAGGGTAGGATGGGCGGGTAGATATTTATATCACTTGTCTGGTTGAATGTTGTTGAAATTTGCTTCAAGCTTTCATTTCTGCTAATCTTCTAATATGTTTATGTTTATGTGTCGCTACCCTTCGTTGACGCGTTGATTGCGCTGCTATCTATTTCAATGATGGGTAGCGAGTGACGTCGTTACTTGTGTTGTTATTTCATTTATGATGATGTTGATTGTATGTTGTTACTAAATTGAGCATGTGTCAGCTTGAGGCATGATTTATTGTTAATGCGTTAATTTTGTTTCGTTAATTTATGTGAATGATGTGTTGATGATGCTGCCAATAAGTGTGAGGTGTATTTTTCCTAACGCAAAAAATAAAGAAAATTGTGTCTGTTGTATGACGCTTGTTGTCGTAATGATGAGGACGTTACATGTGGTATCAGAGTGGGTTCAACCCTGCGACTGTGTATCGTCACGCCTTCCACTGTATTAAACCCTCTAGTTAGAGGGTTTAATACAGTGCTCATTAAAAATTTAGTGCTCATTAAAAATTGTAACCTGTCTATGTGGTAATCCTAGTTAGAGGATGTCAAGGAAATAGACGACATGGTGTTAAGGGCGGATGTGTGACGCCTCCAGTAGCACCTGCACCAGAGGGGTCCAACCCCCAAGGAGAAGAACAAGTCCTGAGCATGAGCAGATTGTCACGCGGGATGTGGATGGTCTGATAAGGTCCTTCCAGGGAAATGTCAAAGTCCTTGATTAACCGTTTGATAGAGACAAGGCCATGGTGCCTATACCCCTAAGGGTCCACAACACGCCCCAGTCGGTACTGGTAGCATTCACCGGGAACTCAAGAAGGTCAAGTTTCCCGAGCTCTTGGGTGCCACAAACGGCGCAGCCGCCGAGGCATAGATGGAGAACAAGACGATTTGCTTCGCGCTTCACAGTTACAACCTCTAGCCGGAAGGTCTGCATGGCGGTCTTCAGCTAAAGGGGAGTGCTCTTCTATGGTGGAAGACGCTCCTACCTCAGCTAAACATGGTCGTCGAAGCCATGTTATGGGAACGGTTCGAGGAATTGTTCCGAGAGAAGTAATTGTCAAAGGAACTCATTGAGCACCATCTCGATGAGTTCAGCGCCTTACGACATGGTGGTCGTACGGTGTCGGATTATGAGACTAGATTTATGGAGATACTCTGGTATGCCCCGCATCTGAACACAAAGAAGCTAGAGGTCAAAAAGTTCATGTTCGGCCTTAACTCCAACTTTCGTGCGAAGGCAAGAATCTAAGTGCCTCAAACGTTGCACAATGCATTCTAGTAGGCCTCATAGCTGAGGAAAATTTGACCGCGGGAGTCATGGCAAGACTCCTACAAGACCATCTGGACTAACAACATCTGGTGCGCAGCAGCATCAGATGTCAACCAGACAAGACATCTTGGTATCAAGATACATCTATAGAACCCTTGTTCATGACACAACGACGATGGGTTCCTCAGCAGAAGACCCCCTTCAGGGGACCACTGCATCAACAACATCAGTTGATAAGCATGTTCAACGGAACAGACCATGGTTTCAGGACGGTGAGCCAGCGGCTACTACTTTGGGGACCAGGAGTACTAGACCGAAGATTGGATGTTGAACATGTGGAGAGCCACATTACTAGTGTGACTATCTGGTTGAGAGGGCCAGAACGACCAGGTCAACAAGACACACTATCGTTGTGAAGATGGGAAAGGCCCACGGTATTCATGACCGCGGTGAATTGAGGTGTCAGGGACCATCGCCAACCAAAATTTTAGTATTTGTTAGATCCCAATGCTATAGAGATCTCTATTTCTAGTATCGCGTTGAAGGATTTAGGTAAAGGCATTCGACTGGATGAGTTTAGATTCATCGAAATGGCTTCGGGTGCCAACCGAATGGTTGGAGGAAGGGGTACGAACTGTTGCTTTAACCTGGGGAATAATGTAACGAAGTCCAACCTACATCACAATCTTAAGATATTATGACGACATAATCAATATGGAATGGTGGGAATCGCATGAGGCGATACTCTACGGTGAGATGAAGCGGTTGAGTTGAATCGACGATGAGGGATAGAGAAGTGTGATTGTAGGAAGAAAATAGGGAGTATCCTTGAGGTTCATTTATTCCCTACAGCGAAAAAAGAGCATGTGTAGGGATGCAAGCTATATGCAATCTTGGACTTGAATGACAAGGGCATGACAGAAAGATTAGAAGGACCTTCCTGTGGCAAGAGTATTGTTGACATGTTTCAAGAAAAATTTCCTGATTGTCGCCCACAAGAGAGTTGGAGTTTAAAATCGGCTCGAAACTTGGAACAGAACTTGTAGCGAGAGCACCTTATCGGGTGTCAACCCCTGAGTATAGGAGTTGAACATGCAACTGAAAGAGTTGTTGGCCCTAGGACTTATACGTCCAAGTGTGTCACCTTGGGGTGCTCTTGTTATTTTCATACATAAGAAGGATGGGTCGTGGAGACTCTACTTTACTACCGTCAAGTATTCCTTGATGACATATTGATATATTTTCAGAGGCAAAATAACTTGACGAACATTGCACTTGGTGCTACAGTGTTTACGAGAGAACAAATCATGGGAACTGTCGAAATGCTCTTTTATCAATCGAGGATTCATCAATTGGGGCATGTTATCTTCGACGAAGGTATCACTGTGGATCCAATGAAGGTAGAGGCTATTAGGGAATGGCCTGCACTGACGAACGTACTAGAAGTACGTAACTTCATGGTTTTAGCTGGATATTATCGACAGTTCGTCGAAGGTTTTTGAAGATAGCAAATCTGACCATGAAAATGCAGAAGAAAAACTAGAAGTTGTATTGGACCGAGAATGTGTGGAACCATCTCAAAGGCTCAAGGAGTGGTTGACGATAGTGTCGATACTAAAAATCCTCGACAAGGATGAGGATTTTTTAGTATGGGCAGACGCATCCAAGGAAGGCCTATGTTGATTCTTGATGCAGGGGATTGAGTGACCGCTTACGTCTCAAGGAAATTGAGAAGGCATGTGGAGAGATAAGCAATGCGTATTGCGAAGAGGTTGGCCATTAGGTATACCTGGAAGGTGTGGAGACACTATCTGATTAGATGAAAATTTTGAGCAAAAAAAAAATCATTGTGGAATGGAGCAGTTGTTACGCAAATGACTTGAATGCACGATGTAGGAATTGGTCTGTATTACTTAGCCATTACGATTTGAGATTAAGTACATAAATTGATCGGTGAACAGAGGATAGATGCGTTGAGTCAGAGACCTCTCATGTTTTAGGTGATACCTCTTTAGACGAATATTTGAGAAAGGATTCTAACTATGCAACGCGACGATGATTGGTATAGAGAGGTTAAGGAAAATGTCATGCAAGACACCATGTTGGTACCAAAACTTGAAGGATATACTTTAGACAATGACAGAATGATGATGTATAATAACCAGATTTACGTACCGCCTAACGACGAATTGAGAAGTTTTATCTTAAGGGAAGCTAGTAGAGCAGTGTACATGGCTCATCCAAGAGTCACGAAGATGAGGGCAGACATGGCTCATCCAGGAGTCACCAATCCACAAAAGGGGATTTGGTCAATTACAATGCCCGACATGATCAATCCACAAAAGGGGATTGATCTAATGAATAACTCAATAATAAATAGAATACTCTTTGCAATTACAATATTTCAACACTCCCCCTTAACAAGAAGGGTATTCTACAACATCATCAAGAGAGAGAGAGGGAAACAACATCAACTGCATCTGGAACACTGACTGGCATATCTATAAACCATCGAAAGTTTTTCTCATCATCAATATCATCATCCACAACAGGGAGTTGGAATGGCATCATCATCATCTGCATTAACATGCATTAGTATAAGACTAATACATCATCATCATCATCAATAACAACACAAGGCTGATACAATACCAACAACATCAACATCACAACATGAAGGCTAGAGCATCAGCAACATCAACACTAGGCTGGAAATCTTCAGCATGAAGCTGGCATCTCAACAACATCAACACAAAGCTGGAAATCTTTAGCACAAAGCTGGCATCTCAACAACATCAGCACGAGGCTGGAAATCTTCAACGTGAGGCTAGCATCACAACAACATCAGCATGAAGTTGGAAATATTCAGCACGAGGATGGCATCACAACAACATCAACACGAAGCTGGAAATCTTTAGCACAAGGCTGGAATCACAAGAAGATCAGCACGAAGCTGGAAATGTTCAGCACAAGGCTGGCATCAACACTACACGAGACAGAGGCTTGGTCAACACATCTGCAACCTGTTCATCCGTGCTAACATACTGGAGCTTTATGGCTCCTCTCTGCACCATATCACGGATGTAATGATATCGTATTTCTATGTGTTTTGACTTGTCATGGAACACGGGGTTCTCTGCCATTTTTATACAACTCTGGTTATCACATAGAATCACGGTTGCTTCCATCTCCAGATTGAATAGACTTGTCAACAAATTCCGAAGCCATATGGCTTCACAACTGGTGGAACATGCAACAATGTATTCTTCTTTTGCCATGCTGAGAGAAATACTTGATTGCTTCCTACTCTGCCATGAGATCATGGCTAACCCTAGACTGAAACAACATCCTGAAGTGCTCTTTCTGTCAGAGACACTTCCAACCCAATCTGAATTGGTATAACCACTCATTCTGAAGTCATGATCTCCATTATAACTGATACCAAAATCTAATGTACCCTTAAGGTACCTCATCACATGTTTTGCAGCAACCAGGTGAACACGTCTAAGCTCTGCCAGAAATTGACTCAAGGTGTTCACATCAAAACATATATCTGGCTTGGTGGTCGTCAGATACCTTAACGATCCAATGCTCTGTTTGTTCAACGTAGCATCAATCACTTCTGACGAAGTGTCAACCAGGAGCTTCAACTTTTTCTCCATGGGTGTATTCATGGATTTGCATTCCAACATATCAAACCTCCTCAGTATTTCAACTGCATACTTCCCTTGGTTAAGGAAGATCTTCTCTGGGCTCTTCTGCCAAACCTCAAGACCTAAGAAATAGTGCATTAGGCCAAGGTCTTTCATCTCAAATTCTGTAGCGAGCTTCTTCTTACAATCAATGATGAGATTTTCTTCTCCGGTTAGAAATAAGTCATCCACATACATCTAAGTGAATGAGCTATATGACTCCTTCTACTTTATTGTCGCTCTTCGGGAAAGGGTTCTTGATGTTCTTTCGTTGTGCACATCCGTTGCATACGCATTCATGGTCAACCTTGAATTCTGGTAGACCTGTGACTAGCTTGCTTACATAGGGTAATGCCTTGTAGTTAATGTGAGCTAATATTCTATGCCAAAGTTCACATGGATTCTCAATGGAATGAGTTAACGCTGCTTTTGAGTGACCTTTTAGCTTATACAAACCACCTTCTTCTTTTCCAATAACAATTGCTTCTTCCATGGTTTTTCCTTTGGGCCACATAAGAACTTCTCCATCTATGAAAGCAACTTTGAAGCCTTTCTTATCTAAAGTTGAGATAGAAAGTAAGTTCTTTGTCAAACCTGGTACATATAGTACATCCTTCATCTTCATTGGGGTTCCTGAATCAAGTTTGTAATTTGATTCTCCTACTCCTTTGATAGGGTACTAATAATCATCTCCAAGTGTAACTTTCTGGGGAAAGTTCTTTTTTGTAAGGCAAGAGAGAATGTCTCTTTGACCTGTCATGTGCTTGGAAGCACCACTATCTATGAGCCAAGTGTCCTCACCAGGTGACAATGATCCTAAGAGGGCAGAGATTAAGACATAGTCTTCAATCTGTTCTTTTATCATCTTTGTGGGTGGCTCTTCATCTTCAACTATATGGGCATGGTGCCTCTTGTTTCTCTTGTATTCTTCTCTTCCAGCTGGACAATTTTAGCAATATGTCCCATCTTGTCACAATGGTAACATTGGTAGGATGAGAAATCTTTTTCTCTTCTTTGACCTTTCTGAAACTTCTGGAATCTTCTTGGAGGGTGAGATTCTTTATGTATGAATTTGTTTGGGGGGTGAGACTCCTTATGCTGGCGAGTTTCTTTCTGGAAGTAAGACCTCTTCCTTCCTCTTTTAGTATGAATAGCTAGGGCTTGATCTTCATCTCTTGATAGTATTGCTTCTCGGTTAGCTACTCTTGCTTCTTCTTGAACACATTCTTCCCAAAGGTTGTCAAAGTGCAGTTTCTCCTTTCTGGCACAAATAGTTTGGATGAATGCATCCAAAGGTCTTGTGAGACCATTAAGGGTTGTCATTATGAGTTCGTTTTCATCTAGAGTATCACCAATTACTTCTAGTTGTTCCATGAATTGTGATATTCTAGAGAAATACTCTTGAACTATTTCTCCTTTCTGCATCCTTGTGCTTTTGAGTTGAGTTCTTAGATTCATCTTTCGGTTGATGTTCTTTCCTTCATACATCCTGGTTAGAGAATCAAACATTTCTTTTGGAGTCTTCTTTGAAGCCACTTGAGGAATCAAGTGATCTTTAATAGAATCTGCAATGATTCTTTTGGCCCTAACTGTGTCCTTTTGGTGTTTTTCTTTAGCTACAACATCAGTAGGTTCTGGTACATCTTCTTTAATGAATCTTGCTAGGTCATTCTCTTCAAGAATGAGTGCAATCCTATACTTCTAGGCACAAAAATTTTCCACACCTTGCAGACATCTGTACCTAGAGCTAGGAAAATGACCAAAAATTGAAAATGCTTAGAGTATAATTTTGAACTTACCAGGAGGTGCGCTTGGTTGAGGCGAGTAGCCTGGTGCAGTTAGATTTCAGAAAATCCAATTTTTTTTCCCCTTCAAACTGGACCAGCGGAATTCTGGAATGGTACTTCTGGTACTGGTTTTGATTTCCTGGTTTTTTGGTACTAGTCAAAACTAGGGTTTGACTTTTCGGAGTATCTGACCACTGAAAAGGTGCGCTCAAGGTTCCAAAGAGTTCCCTAGGATATGGCACACTTTTCTAGATGGTTTTTAGACTAATATTACTCTTCAACAAAAAGCCCTAATTTTCTTGTATGACAATAGTGATGTTTTTCTTTATCCAGTGAAAGATGCTCTCTTCAGCTTAGCTCTGAAACCATGTTAAGTTGTAATCTATTATTAGGTTTCTTTTCAATTTACTAGATAACAATAGCATAGGTAGGATCACTGAGAGAAACACAATCACAAGATACACAACATTTATCTCGGGAAATCCTCATGGGGGAGAAAACCCAGCAAAACTTCCTTAATATAGATAGCCAATACAATGCCAAGACAATAAACCAAAACACTAGAGAATATCCAACACTGAGCAATGCGCCTCTCTCTTCCTTCTTCTCCCATCTGCAGCTACCAAAATTGTGCACTTGATGAGCGAATGAGTGAGTGAACAAATGAGGTGCTAGCCTCCTTTATTTATACTAGTTGGCAGGTGTCTCTTCATTGGGCAGAGCCGACTTGTCTTCTTAGTGGTTAAAACCACTTTAATTAGCCTGGGGGCCGACATCTCAATTTGCATATTATATTTAGGGTTTGACCAATCCACAAAAATGGATTTGGTCAATTACGCCTGACATGATCAATCCAAAAAAGGGGATTGATCTAATGAATAATAACTCAATAGTAAATAGAATACTCTTTACAGTTACAATATTTCAACACATGTTACCCCCCCAGGCTAGGGGTAACTAAGGAGATTATGTCTCGAGGCCCACATGTAGTAGACATGGAGGGCTGAGAGTTAGATTGACCAGCAGATCCCGAAGGGCCCCTCTTTTTCATGAGCGCCTCATTGTTCATCATCAACAGCAGAGCAATGTGCACCACATCGACTTGCTCCAAGAAGACAACGGGTCTTGCTCCACGAGGTAACAAGTCTGGTATCATGGTAAGTTTTATTTTAATACTTGAAGCATTTGAGGATGTTGCAAATAATCCTTTCTTGATTTTCAAATGTTTGCTTGGAATATATACCTTTTGTCTAAGTTTCACGTTGGTGAGTGACATGGTCTCCTAGTAAGTAGGTCACCCTTGGGAAAAAAGGTTGCCACTGGGTGGTTCTTTGAAGGGTCATCGTATCACTCCTATCCATACTTACCACCTTCTATCATTTTGTCCCTCCATTTCCTTATCTTTTGCATTACCAGGTTCATTGACCCAAAAAGGGATTGTACCTCATTTCATGGGAAGAAGGGGCTAACGGCCCGGAGGAAGATTGCAGCTGCTATAAAATAATAAGAAAATAATGCTAAAAAGAATGTGAACATAGCAAATAAGGACCAAAAAAAGCTAGTCCAACTTGAGCTCTATTCATTCAGTGCTCACCCCAGTCCCAAAGGTAATGCTAAAGCTTGGAAATCCTTAAAGGGGATCCCTCAAATTTGCAAATTATAAATGAAAGCATGGATTGGAAAGATGGCAAAAAAGGTTTTGGAAGAAGGTGGCACGCAAATATTGGGTAACTCAAGAGCAATCACACCCTCTACAAAGGCACCCATAAATGAGACAATACGAACCCTTGTATGTCAAGAACCCCACACCTTGAAGTCTTGCCCCAATCCACCTCACACTCACTACATGACTTAAATCGGTTCCTCTTGGGAAACATCCCTTGACTTGGGGACTGACTTACCCAATAGGGCACCATGACACCCCTCCCATATCTAAACTAGGAAAAATTTATAAGGTCTTTGAGCATTTGTTTAATTTGAAAAGGCCCAAACCTCTTTCTTGGTGATATTATGGTAAATTTGTGATCTGATTTGTCATTTTCTGAACTATTATGATTAATTCTGATCTTTTTGAATAGTTTTCTTCTTCTTTTCAGTCTGTTATCATTGTGCTAGCCCTACAGGTTCCCTCCAAGCGTAGAAGATTGTTTTTCCTCATCGTTTTGGACTGCTTTTACACGCTGTCCAAAATGAACAAATTGTTGTTTTGTAGGTTTTATACACAAAAATTAGACTTCAAGACAGCAACAAGGCACTTCATTGTGCCTAGGTACTCCTCCTAGAGGCTAGCAAGCACTAGTCCAGACGGAGAGGGATTTGGTCAGTGACAATTGGGGTCCTACTCCTTTAATTAGCTAAGTTTTTACCGCTGTTTTTACACATATATCAGCTCGAAATTGGAGGGTAAAAAATTGTGCTAACAAATTGGCGCCATTGTCGGGGAATGAAAGCCTTGGTAAACGACAATAGGTGAGTTTTTACTTTAATTGCTTTATTTTTTCTAACTCACCTGGCGACTCCAGAGGATACAGGGATGACTCCATAGGGGAACTTACACAAGAAAATCATCCGGTTTCTATTCCCTCACAGGGTCTAGTTCGGAACTTGAAGTAACTCTAACATCTTTCTGCAATATGACTATCATTTCACAAATAACTCCTCTCGAAGTTGGTAAGCATAAGAGTTCTTAGGTGAATTCTTTTTCGACGATCACTATGGTGAGTGTATCTTCGACATCTTCATCTTTGTTTTTATTTCCATCTCGAGCTAGTAGTAGGGTAGTAGTTGTGCTTGTTTCTATGTGAGATTAACAATATGGCCGCAACTGTGAGGCCACCAATAAGGTGGAGATTTTATGCTTTTGACCCACTAAGCTTTGTTGCATTCCCAGATTATCCTCATGAATTACCTGCACGTAAATGGCTTAAATGCTTACCTTTGTTTGCAGGAAGGTCAGGAGACTCAATTGAGGAGCACTTGGATGCTTTTTCAAAATTGTTGGATGATTTTGAGGTGGAACATGAGGATGTGGCGATGAGGATGTTTGTGTCGACTCTTGAAGGGGAAGCATGGACATGGTACAAATCCCTTCCAGATGCCTCCATTGATGGATGGGATTCTTTCCAAGAGAAGTTTACTGAAAGATGGGCGAATAAGCCAGACAATTCTTCCTTAATTAATGCTTTTAGTCATATTAAAAGGAATGGGGATGAAACTGTCACTGATTTTAATGCTCCTTTTTCTAAAAATTATTATAAATTTCCTATTACTATAAGGCCTAATGATGCTTGTGATTTGATTTTTTATCTTGAGGCATTTGATGGAATTTTGGGTATTTTTCTCAGGAATAAGGAACCTCGAACTCTGGAGGAGGCCCACATTGCTGCTATTAAGTTGGAAATAGATTTTATGGTAGCCTATGGCTTCATTCTGATCCATGACTTTCAACTAGCGATTGTTAAAGCAATGCAGGAAGTTTGTGTTATTGAATATGAACCACAACTTGCACAGTATCAAGTACCTAGAGATGAATAGAATGGTTATAGCCCAATCTTAGATGATCCATAACCAATAGTTGCACCATTTGAGTCACATGCGGAGTTCCAGGAAGATGAAGGTGAAGATTTGAATACTCAAGAGTGTTCATTGGTTCCTCCCATTAGTGAAGATGAAAAGTTTCAAGAGGAGGAACCACAGGTTAACCAAGTTGAGATCAGTTAACAAGAGTTTTCATCCTTACCTATCACAATAGGGGTCCGGGAACAACTTGATCAGACACCATTATAGCAGGAGGAGCCACTTTTAGTTCAACCAAAAGATGATGTCCCTTTCACTTTGCCTACTATTTCGCATCCTGAGGTTGTTCTTCATGATCCTGGGATTGATCAGAGCTTGGATATCAGAGTTCACCATGACCCAATTGAGCTCAGAATGATCGAGGTATTTCAACAAGTAGATGCCAAGAGTTTCAACTCTCATGCATTTGTGCTTATTATTGTTGAAATACCATGTTCTAAGTCCCAACCAACCTTCATTCAACTAGCAACCTTAAGTTATGGCTTCACTAGCAAGTACATCAAGGCAGTTTTGGGTCATATGAGATTTCATTTTGGGTCCCCCTGGAAGGTTGACTTTGTTGACCTCTCTCATCAGAGTAATCATTTGGCTGCATGGTTACATTGGTCCTTTGAGTATGATGATTTAATCATGGTAGCTTTGAGGTAAATTTTTTTGGGTCTAGGGTAGTTGTCTTTCCTTTCCGCATTTTCATTTCAGTATTTCCTCCTTGCTGATTTTTTACAGTTTTAGGACAATAATCTACATTTTCCTTACAGTGTCTTTTCCCTGCAGTTATCTACTTCAGTCTTTGCATAAGTGTCGCTGATTTTTCCTACTTATATCAGCATGTGGTCGTGTCTTGTGTGTTGTTCCTTTCATGAATAAATGGCTGTCCACTAGTGTTTTTCCTGGGTCAAAATTTGTATGTCTATCTTACGCATGTCAAGCCTTTGTGTCTATCATTAGAGTGAGTGTGCATGGGGGTCCCATTTGTCATTGTTCCCGAAGAATTAGGACTTTAGGATGGGTAGTTTGAGGAGACATAGGAGTGTCTTGAGTCATCTTATGTCTTGTCTCCTCATCTCTTATCATTCAATCTTCTGCTTTGAGTCAGTTGTCCCCCCCATCCAACATAGGGATATGGTACCCGATTCCCTCATCTTAATCTTCTTGAGTTATCACTTCGTGCTGAGGGAAGAGAGATAGCATTGCTCTTCTTATTAGCAGGTCATCTTGTATTGACTTCGACACATTATTTATAGATGACCCAAAAGTAGAGCACCTTGGTAGCCGTTAGCCTCATTGGCGATTATTTCACATCCGACAAGGCTAAGTATCATTGGACCTTGATTGGATGATCCTTGTCACTATTCGACTTCAGAACATCTTTTCACAGTGTCAGGTTACGCTCGTACCTTAGGACTCATTGACACTATTGGTGGTGTTCCTTCGCTCTTCATAGGTGTTTACATTATTGACATCTGATGAAGTGACTCTCTCCCTTGTGTCAACATCAACACATTTTCCGTGGGGAGGAGTGTACATTGTTGGGTGGTAGCATGTAGCAGATTTGGATGAGAGCCCTTGGTTTTTAGTTTTCAGTTGGAGGATTATACACTTTGACTCCATGGCCCATTGGACAGACTTTGGTACTACAGGTCAACTTACATGGCCTTTTTTCCTTCCACACAGTTATAGGAGTATTTTTGGTACACATTCCTTAGTTTTCAGAGCATCATCAGTACATCTTATAGAGTTATCATAGAGTAGTATTGTTACAGACACAAAGATTCTTATAGTTGTCGACATCCCATAGGGGGATCCCATCCCCTTGAGTCACCATTGTTAACCCCTAGATTTTCAGCCTTGAAAATCTCGAGGGTTAAGAGCCAGCATACATTCCTTTGGATGGCATTCTGAGATTCTCCTAGAGTTTAGCACTAGTATTGAGCAAGAGGTTGGTTCCCAGCGGAGGCAGGTATATGATCAATACATGGTTGTTTGGTTCAAAGTTAGAGTTGACTTGGTTTCCAGGCATTTTTGAGAGAGATGTATACATACAACAGGGGTTGTTATTTTTTAGGAGACATGGTTTGAGTGGGTCTCTTGACAATTTGGAGTAGTTCCGAGCATACAATATGAGTCCTTGCATGATTCTAGGCCCGATGACACTTGAGTTAACTGAACATCAAGTCATGTGTTGGCGACTAATTTTGGCCTTCACCTACCTCTCACACTCCAGTTGACCTGGGAACTTTTCTCACTCACACTTCCACTTCTCCTCTTTTCCTAAATGTACCCTCTCTTCTCTCATGCATGTGGATGCATTCCCCAGTTAACTCTCAGCATGTCTCAGTTACTTGGACTTTTAGTTATTTTTAGTCCTTCTCATGCACCCATGTGCCTCACCTAACCCTTTTCTCACACTTTTCTTTTTCCTCTCCACATGCTTCCATCATGCGCCTAACTTCTATTCTTGGCCTCTCATGTGTCCTCTCTTCCTCCCTTGGGATATGTGCCCTCACTAGCTATATATTGGATGCTTGTCATTGATTATTGGTCGGATCATTGCAATAGCAACATAGTGTCTCTCTCATTCTCTTCTCTCTTGTTCTCTAGTCTAGTGGCTCCTCTTTGAGAAAAGTAGTCATTGTACTGGTTGTAGGCTTGTCAAGTGTGGCGCAAACAGTCCTCTTGTAAGCTTCATCAATAAAGAAGTGTGTGTTTGTCTTCAAACCTTTTTCTTAGCGGTATTATGGTAAATTTGTGATCTGATATGTCATTTTCTTAACTGTTCATTATGATTAATTTTGATCTTTTTGAATAGTTTTCTTCTTCTTTTCAGTTTATAATCATTGTGCTAGCCCTGCAGGTTCCTTCCAAGCGTAGAAGATTGTTTTTCCTCATCGTTTTGGACTGCTTTTACACGTTGTCCAAGATGAACAGATTGTTGTTTTGTAGGTTTTACACGCAGAAATCAGACTTAAAGACAACGACAAGGTGCTTCATTGTGCCTAGGGACTCCCTCCAGAGGCTAGCAAACACTAGCCCAAATGGAGAGGGGTTTGTTCAGTGACAATTGGGGTCCTACTCCTTTAATTAGCTAAGTTTTTACTGTTGTTTTTACACATATATCAGCTCGAAATTGGAGGGTAAAAATTTGTGCTAAGAAGAGGCTATCCCTTAGTTTGAAGGCTGATCTTACCGGATGTCCAACAGGTATGATCCAGGTGGATATTGGTGGCCACCCACCTTTTCCGACTGGCTCAAAACAGTTTTCTGGCAATTTTGGCAATTTACTATTTTTAGCAGGTTTTAACTTCCGGGGCCATTTTGAGGGCCTAAATGAAGGTTTTTTGAGA
>ML840123.1:65822-78929 GCA_009831015.1 Picea engelmannii | reverse complement strand
ACATTTGCTACAACAAGAAGTTCTAGTCACTAAAATCAACAAGCCACCCAAACAATAGCTCTTAAACAATAGATCAATTATGATAACTTGCAAGTGAATTTCAGCGATAGAAAAATTGTAAATAGTAAGAGAAAGTGAGTTTGTTGCAACCCTATTGGCTGTATCTTAATGTTTATTACAATAGCTCAAACACTTAGCCAATCAAGATGCCCTTAGAGGACAAGAGAGCTAATAACATATAGAATTTAGATCCAATTTCAATTTCAATATCTCAAAATTCATGTTTGTCGTTGCAACAATATACAATCTCCAATGCAAATTTGTGCCTTCTCTATTGGGTTATGGAGTCTCTTGCTTTGAGCTAGGGTTTATTATTCTTCTAGGGATGTAAGCGTTTTTACTCCTTAGAGAAAACAAACCTTAGCAAGGTCTTGCTACAAGGGTGTAAGCCTTTTTACTCCTTGTAGCAATCTTTAAGCCTTTTCAATAACAATAAAAAAAAATTCCTTGATAGAGGGTGTATACCCTTATACTCCTCCAAGGGTTTGACAAAATACCTTGAAATCAAGAAGAAACACACAAAATTGCAGAAATTCCTTACCTAATCTAAGATATAGCATGCAAAACCCTTACCTATCGAAGATATTCCACCAAGTTGCCAAGAACAAGCATCCAAGAGAAGTCGCTAACCCTTCTTCAATCAATAGACAAGTCAAACATCCATTTTGCACAAGAGACAAGAGATAATGAATTTCCCAAGTAGGGCAAAAATTTTAGTCCAAGAATTGTGTAATTCTCAAGTGATGAGATTTGTAAATGAAAAAGAGATGGCCTCTATTTATATGAGGCCATCTAAACCAATTTGTTCCACATAAAATTGTCAACAACAAACTAAAAGAGGGTTGACCCCCTTAATTTGATCTTACAACTTGCAAAATAAAAATTACATAAAGTAAATACCCCAACAAGGGTGATGTCATGCCCTAGAAGGGTGATGTAAGGACTGAAAGTGAGATGTTGAGCCTCAAAATGTAGATTGTTGGGCCTCCAAAGGTCATGTGCTAAGTGTCATGCCATGCCTCTCCTTCCTTCAAACCACATCACATCACCTCTATAACCATCAAGCCCACCAAAACCCTAGCCTCCAAATGATGTCAAGGGATTAGAAGGTGACATCCTAGGCCTCCAAAGGCAAATGTCCTAGTGCCAAGGGCTATGATGTCATCCTCAAATGTTGTCAAAGTGCCTCCAAAGGTAACGTCCTCTATCCCTTGCACACAAAGGATCTGGGGTCCCCTACCCAACATGTGGGGCATGGTGTCCATCCTAGGGGCTTTCAATCCCCCATGAAGGTTAAAGTGGGATAATTCCTCCATGGATAGCTTTCACCTGACAAGGTTTTGCAAAGACAAACAAATACGCTCTCCAAGGGTCCACAAGTCACATGTATCATGCCAAGTAAGTCACATTTAATAAAATAACCACCCAATCATGTGCATTAAACCCCCATTTTCAAACTAAACAAATGCTCAAAGACCTTATAAATTTTGCCAAATTTAAGTATGGGAGGGTTGTCATGGTGCCCTATTGGGTAGACCAATCCCCAAGTCAAGGAGTGTTTCCCAACAAGACCCTCTCTAAGTCATGTAGTGTATATGAGGTGGATGGGGGTTATGACTTTTGGGCATGGGTTTCTTGGCATATCAAGGGCTCATATTGTCTCATTTATAGGTGCCTTTTGTGGAGGGTGTGCTATATCCCTCATTTGCAATGAAACCTTTTTCCAAGCCCTTCTATTTGCCATTAATTTATTATGGTCCAAAACATTGAGTGGTATGTGCAATGGAAAGTAAAGAGCACCGCAATGCCACTTGAAGTTAGGAACACATTGAATGACATGTGCAAGGAAAGTAAAAGACACCGCAAATGCAATCCCCCAACAAGTGGGACATTTATTAATTGTGTGTTTTCTTTTTTAAAGGTCCTTGATTTTTTATGGAGAAGCATTTCATTGCTCCTAGGACCTTAGGGTGAGCATCTAGAGGGATAATTCATGGCTTTTAACTTTTTCCAGCTATAACACCTCTGGGCCTTTAGCCCTGTATTCCCATGAAATGAGGTACAAGCCCTTCTTGGGGTCAATAATCCTAAAAACCTAAAAGATGAGGAAACATAGGGGAATAGGTGTGGAAAGTGGTAAGTATGAGTGGGGATGATACGATGACCCTTCAAGGAGATCCCCTAGTAGTTGTTAGAATATGATGGATGTGTTTGTTCAACCATAGACAATATCAATATTGTCACCCAACCATAGGCCGAAGCCACCGCTGAGCACCTTAACCTTCACAAAGAATCATTCCGGAAGCAAACCCTAGGCTAGATAGCCAAACAAGATAGCGCACTTCTCTCCAAGGATAGCGCACCAAACAGGGGTAACAAGAGTTGATAAGAGAGTCCAAACCATAACCAAGAGAGAGTCCAAGCCAAAATCGAAATCTACTAGCTTCAACAACTGCAACGACAACTCTCCTCCAAACTTGCACACAAACTGACCAACTGCAGTGCGCACAAGTGCTGCTTCTGTAGTTTTGAGAATACTGGCCAAAATAAAGACTGGCCTCCTGTATTTATACTAATTTTGGCAGACTGCCTGGGCTGACTTCTCATTATAGGTAATAATTCTTTAGTATATAATATTTCCTTTAGCCTACTTCTTCTCTTAGAGGCTAATAACCTAATACAAGTCATTCTCTTGAGCCGACTTGTCTTCTAGGGTCATTAACTAACTAATTAGGGTTTCTTCTTGCTTCCCAGAATATTCTATTCTCGTCAGGTTTACAAGTGGAGGTAAATACCTCCCGCAACTACCATAATATCAACAGTCCCTCCTAGATAGGGAGGTATTGAAGGTAATGGTCTTGAGCACAAACATACCATTCACCTGGTAGCATCAACATAGTCGTATAGACTGTCTCATGATTAGATCATGAGCATCATCATCACTATCAGTGTCATCAGATGCATCATATCTCGAAACCATACTCCATCTGAGTAATCGAACATGATGCTGGATAAGTCACTCACTCCATAGAGTGACACAAGAGCCATTCTTCTAATTCAGACATATGTCCTAGAAGAATAAATGTCCTGGACCATTTTTCGTTTGGGAAATCTTTGTCCATTGATCATCCATCTAGTTGGTAATCATTTCCAACACTACTGATGGTCTTCAAGGCAATCAGAACAATGTGTCATTCAATGGAACACAACTGTGTCTATCCATAGTAGTACACAACTACAATCCAGTGGTACACTTCCACACCAAGTAACACACAGATACTTGATTAGTGACATATAGTCACAATCAGTGGAACACATCCACCACAGTAGTATACATCTACTGTCTGAAGACATACAATCTCCATAACAATCATATCATCTGATATCAACCTGCACATAAAACATTGTTATGATATAAACTAAATCATCTGGGCCATTCTTCCACTCACATCTACCCTCAGAAGGTAAAACATCAACGATGAGTTATCTGGACTATTCTTCTCAAGCAAGGAAGAATAACTGTCCTGATTTCTGAGCCTAGACCATTCACCTATCTGGGCCATTCCTCCGGCACTAAACAAAGTGCAACCTGGAGAGAATGAGTTTGCCCTAGGGAATGCCTGTCCTTGATTGTTGAACCTGGACCATTCACCTATCTGGGCCATTCCTCTGGCACTAAACAAGGTGCAACGTGGAGAGAATGAATTTTCCCTAGGGAATGACTGTCCTGCACCAACCTCCAAAATGGACCATTCTTCAAAACTGCTCACAACTGTGAGCTTCGAAAGAATTACTGTCCGGCGAGGCGGACCAGTCTTCTTGACCACTACTGAGAGTGACCGTCAAGAAGAGAGACTTTCCTAGACCATTCCCAATGTTGACCACAAGGGGAATTGTTGTCTATGGTACATCAACAATCCATCGAACCATTTTCATTATGAAAACGACCATTCAATTTGGACCATTTTCTGAACTGGAAAATGCCTGTCCGTTAGAAATTTCAAACCACTTTCCGAACTGTAAAGGAACTGCTAATTCTGGACCATTTTTTGAACTAAAAAATGATTGTCCACAAGTCAATAACACATCAATGCTCCCTTCCAACCTGGGAGTCATCTCTTCCTTTTTCAATAAGGAAGTCATCTCCACGAGCTCCAGCTTGAGTACACAAACTCTTTCATCTTGGACAGAGGCTTTACCAAAATGTCTGCTTATCTCCTCATCTGTGGAGATATATATTGGAGAACCACTTTCTCTTTTATGGACTTCATCACGGAGAATGTAATGCTTGATCTCATTGTACTTCGGTTTTTCTGGAACACTGGTATTCTCTTGAAGGGTTCATATAGCTCTGATCAATATAGTATATCATTGTTGTATTCATCTTTTATTTCTTGCTAGCTCATAACATTGTGGCAAGGGTGAAAATGGAGCATATCCAAGTGGTACTTCTTCTGCCATCAAGAGGGTTTGTCATGGATTAGTTATCCATCATCATGAGCTTCTGAGTAACCATTCTGATACAATATCTCTATTATAGAAAGTTTTTCACCACACTTCTGTTGTGCATTGGAGGTTCTTTACCAAGTTATTTTCTTTCATCTGCATACAAGGGTTTCTTTCTGGTATACCTTAAAGCCTTGAGGTTTCTCTTCATACACTCTTTGTTCAATTATTCTAGAGAATAGTATTTGCATTCATCTGATGTAAACTCCAACCCATGGATATTGTGGACGATATAATGGCTCATGTAGAGGTATGTCTGGTTTACTGGAACAAACAATCATCATAGTCTTCTCCCTCCATCTGGGAGAACCTCTAGTTTGGGATCTCGCAATGCTTTCATTCATAATTCTTCCAGACACTGTTCTTCATCACAACTTTCAGTTCTGCTTGATTGCTTTTAGTGAGTTCATATCAGGCTGATAGTCTTGTGATTCTCGATACAGTGACTGGTTGTTCTGGATTTTCTTTCTTTCTTGGAATCTTCATGTTCTTCCTCATGTTTCTCTTTAGCTCTTGGGTCCATGGAGTTTTCTATAGATTCCATGCCTTGAAGATTTCAACTTCTTTCTTTCATCATAGGATCATGGATGTGGATGGACAACCAGGAGTACTTTAAGACATCTTTTCAAAGAAGACTTCTTCTAAAGTCACTTTGAACACGTGTTGTTTTTCATGGTTGCTACCATGGATAGATACTTCATCATCTTCAATGGATCATTAGGATTAGCTCCCTCCTAATCCTTGCTTCATGCATGAATGCATGCTTTTCTTTTGGAAATATGTAATCAACTCCCTCCATCTAGGAGAGTCCACGCTTCCGTTTGCATCCTTATTGCCTTCTGCAAAGTGTCATAAGTCTTTTTCCAATTTCCTCTTGATTGATGACTTCTTTCTATCTTTTACTTCTTCTAGGTTTCTTCAAGATTGATTCTGATTTCGGCTTATCTTGCAGCTATTAATTATGTAATAACTCCCACATGAATTGTTACCAGGGGTTGTTGATGTACTTCATCCTTTCATGTGTATTGCTTGACTTGTAGTCATTGTGATAGTAAATCCTTATTTTGTTGATCTTCCATAGGTGTAGTTTCTCTTTGAACATCTTATCTTCTAAGAAATAGATATGCAAGATATGTACGAAAAACATGGTATGTACAAGAACTATGAAGAGTATTGTTACCTTGTCTTAGAAGAAGAAATATGTTTTGTCCTGCTTGGCTTTCTTTGAGGGTTCCCTTTCTTCGGCAACTGATGCTTCGTGTGTTTCCTTCCCTTTCTTTAACTTGAGACAATGATTCTTGTAGTGACCATACTTTTGACAATTGAAACATTGTATTCTTGACATATCTTTCTCTTGATTTGGTTTCTTCCTGGAGCCAAACTTCTTTTTATTCCTGAAATTCTTGAACTTTGTCGTGAAGGCTTGATCATTGTATTTCTTTTGGGGTTTCTCTTTTGCACTGACCCTTGATTCTTCTTGTGCACAACAAGTCCAAAGTTCTTCAAATGTAGGATACTCCTTCCTTGTGTTCATGCTTGCGGCAAATGCATCCCATATCTTGGGAAGACCATTGAGTACTATATTTACCAGTTCCTTCTCTAAGATGATTTCTTCAAGAACTTGTAGTTGATATCTTAACTGATAGATCCTCACAAAGTATGATGTTATGCTGTCATCATCATTCATCTTCATGTCACAGAGCTCATTTTTCAGACTCATTACTTTTCCAATGTTTCTGACTGAGCAACAGTTTGTTAGGGAATCATACATCTTCTTAGATGAGTCAAGATGGGAGATATAGGATATCAAGTGGTGTTTTATAGAGTCTACTATGATACTCATGGCATTGATGTCATTGTCTCTGAACTTCTCCATAATTGCAACGTTCTGCGGTTCCTTCTCTTTTCCTTCTTCAAACTCCGGTTCCATGATCTTTCCTTTCACAATATCCAACACTTTATTCTTGGTAAGGATGAGGTCAATCCTTGTCTTCCACGCTCTGAAGGTAGAAACCCCATCTAACATGTTTTTTGACTTCATGGAGTAAGTCATGGTTTCTTTGACTTGGTCAACCCTAGATTTGACCAAAACTCAAACTTGACGTCTTGGCTTGCTGAGAGTACCAGGAGATGCGCTAGGCTAGGGCACACTAGTCTATCCAGAAATTAGGTCAATCCCTTCACTTAAGGTGCCTCGACGAGAGGATTAGGGTTTCTGCAATTGCACCTGCTAATAACTCTAGAGACAATGCTTTAGTAACTGCGCCTGCTAGAAACCCTAGCGAAAGTTCTTCAACGAGCTTAGTATCCTTATGGCTATGCTCCCTTCCATTGGTTAGACTGAATGAAGGAGGTGTGGGCCCATAACCTATTAGAATATGATGGATGTGCTCATTTAACCATAGAAAATATCACTATTGTCACCCAACCATAGGCTGAAGCCACCCCCGAGCACCTTAATCTTGACAGAGAATCATTCCGAAAGCAAACCCTAGGCTAGATAGCCAAACAAGATAGCACACTTCTCTCCAAGGATAGTGCACCTAACAGGAGTAACAAGAGCTGACCAGAGAGTCCAAACCATAACCAAGAGAGAGTCCAAGCCAAAACCAAAATCTTCTAGCTGCAGCAGCTACAACGACAACTCTCCTCCAAACTTGCGCACAAACTGCCCAACTGCAGTGCGCACAAGTGTTTCTTTTGCAGTTCTGAGAATACTAGCCAGAATGAAGACTGACCTCTTGTATTTATACTAACTTTGGCAGTGTGCCTGGGCTGACTTCTCATTTTGGGTACTAATTCTTTAGTATATACTATTTCCTTTAGCCGACTTCTTCTCTTGGAGGCTAATAACCTAATACAAGTCATTCTCTTGAGCCGACTTGTCTTCTAGGGTCATTAACCAACTAATTAGGGTTTCTTCTTGCTTCCCGGATTATTCTATTCTCGTCAGGTTTACACGTGGAGGTATATACCTCCCGCAACTACCATAATATCAACAATAACAACCCTTTCCCTGAGGGTGACCCACTTACTAGGAAACCATGTCAACCACCAAGGTGAAATAAGACAAAAGGTATAATTTCCAAGAAAATGTTTTCATAATCAAGAAATGATTCTTTGCAACATGCTCAAATGCTTCAATTATTAAAGTGACACTTACCACGAGACTAGACTTGTTACCTCATGAAGCAAGACCTATTTTTCTCTGTAGGCCAAGCTGGTGTGGTGGACACTTCCATGCTACTGTCGATGAATGGTGATGTGGTGGAGAGGAAGGGCTCTGACTGGTCATCTAGCTCTTGGCACTACATGTCTTCAACCTATGGGTCTCGAGACATCATCTCCTTAGTTACTCCTATCCTAGGGGGGTAACATGGCTTTATTTAATTTTCATGCACAAGAGTGAGGATGCAGTTCTCTAAGATAAAAGGGGTGCTCTTGCAAGAGGATATTCTAGTTTACTAAAGGGCATAGATCCCTAGGAGGGAACTCTTCGATTTTGGCTTGGTTATTCATGTAGAGAGGTGCACTAGGGTTAGGGTTTTCTTCAACTAGTTAGAGTGTTGTTGTGCATTTGTCTACATTCATTGTATCCCTCTTCTTTCCTAATCTATAAAGGAGAATTTTACAACATGTGTTTGTAGGTTAGAGTATACCCTAACATGATTTTGGATAGGTGTTTTTTAGCATTAACGATCTATGGGATGTAGGTTGGTTTTACAATATAAAATATGCTCACCATGAGTTACTTTTTGGACATGGTATTAGAGCATGTTTGCTTAAACCTTTAGGAATCCATGTATGGATAGTAGGGTTGCTACCCGTGTGAGGGAGTTGTCGGGAGGTTTCAAGGGTGAGATTTTTGTGATCCGTGCTTGAGAAAATCACAATGGACCTATGATAGGTTGCTTTTAGGTTGTTGATCTATTTTTTCTAGTAGGGTATTCCATTGTAGCAACTTGACTACATTCAGTCTCAAATAAGAAGACAGATTGGAAGGTCCCTCTAACATAGTCCCACATAAGTGTTGTGTACAAAAATTGTTGGAAGAGCATGACCTATGGGACTTTGTTGAGAAAAATTAGTTGTAGAGACTACTGACCCCGTATTGTTGGCAAAACATAAGAAAAATATGGCCAAGACCAAGTGATTCATTCTTGACTCTATGAAGGACCATTTGATCCCTCATGTTGTTGGGAAGACCATAAGGAAATGGCATGTTTGATGTTCTAGTCACTCTAGATCAGAGTGAAGATCAATCAGAAGATGATGTTGTTGAATAAGATTAGAGCCACATAGATAAGCAAGATAGATACCATATCTTCCTATTTGATGAGGATTACTAAACTCCATGATCAACTTGTCTCAATTGGAGAGGAGGCCAAGGTTGAAGAGCTAGTAGACATCATATTAAATGAGTTCTCTCCCTCTTGGAAACCTTTTGTCTGTGGGGTTTTTGCATGAGAAAATATTTCCACTTTTGAGAAGATACGTGAGGACTTCATTTAGGAGGAGAGGAGACTGGAGAGTGTTGCAGCTATGGAGGAGAAGAAAAATCTTTCCCTCATTAGCAAGATGAAGGACAACAAGAAAGGACTCGAGAAGGGTAAGAAAGGGAAGAAAGAGGATTCAGGTTCCTCTAACCAGGAAAAGGACTTGAGCCACATCAAGTGTTTCAAGTGTCATAGGTTTGGGCACTATGCTTCTCATTTTCATGAGAAAAAGGGGAAGGGCAAGCAACCATTTTTTTTTGTAGGGAATGAAGAAGCATCAACTAGAGTGGATGAGATTTCATCCAAGCTCGAGGCACACTTCTCTATGGTCTCATGCCTATCATCTAACATCATGTTTGGTATTGGCTGATATGTGGATAGTTGAGCTTCCAAACATATGACCTCTAACAATAAAGCCTTTCAAAAAATTTATGAGTAGGAGGAAGGCATGCAAGTGAATGGTGATGATGCCTCGTGTCCAGTTGTAGGAGTGGGATGTATCTCATTCCAAATGCTATCAAGGGATATCCTTGAGCTTACTGTTTTTTAGTATGTACTTTACTTAAATAAAAATCTTCTTTTAGTGCTAGTGATGATAGATATAAGATATGTCTCTGAGTTTGATGATCAACAAGTCCTCATTTTGAAGAGATTCCCAAATATTTGTTCGGTGTTGGCCAAAGGTATTCAAGAGGGTGGTCAATACAGTCCGTAGAGGGATCCTTTGAGAGCCTTAGTCACAATGCCAACTTGTGTGAGGTTTAGTACAAGAGGTTAGGTCACTTGTGTTAAAATATTGTCTAACTGCAAAGAATATTCTTATCCCCTTTTGTGGACAAAGATAAAATATATTTATTATTGATTATATCAATCCCCTTTTGTGGATTGATCATGTCGGGTATTGTAAATGACCAAATACCCTTTTGCAGATTGGTCAAACCCTAATTGTGATAGGCTAAATAAGAAGTTGGCCCTAGAATATATTAAAGAGGCCCCTGAATATATTAAAGGTGGTTATACCCACCCAGAAGAATAAGTCGGCCCTGCCAGTGAAGAGACACTTCCACACGTGCCATAATTGTATAAATAAGAGAGGCCAACACCTCATTTAGACGCACACTCAACTCACTCATCTAGTGCGCAAGTATTGAAGGAAGCTGCAATTACCAGTTGTCGAAAGAAGGAAGAGAGAGAGAGGTGCATCCTTGGGAGAGGAATTTCTATGCTGTTTGGTTCATTATCTTGGCATTGTATTGGCTATCTATATTAAGGAAGTTTTGCTGGGTTTGCTTCCCCTTGAGGATTTCCCAGGATAAATGCTTGTGTACTCTTGTGATTGTGTTTCTCTCAATGATCATGTCTATGCTATTGTTATCTAGTAAATATAAAGGTAACCTAATAATAGATTAAACTTTAACATGGTATCAGAGCTAAGCTGAAGAGAGCATCTTTCACAGGAAAAATAAAAACATCATTGTTGCCATACATGAAAATTAGGGTTTTTTATTAAAGAAGGTTTTCAGCCTCAAATCCATCTAGAAATGTGCGCCCTACCTCAAGGAACATTTTGGCATCCTCATCACATTTTTTCAATGGCTAGATCTCCCAAAAAGGGAAACCCTAGTTTTCACAAAGTACCAGAAAACTAGAAGTACCAGTTTACCAAAAGTACCAGAAAACCAGAAGCACTAGTCCAAAAATCCGCAAATAAAGTTTGGAGGGGTAAAAATTGGATTTTCTGAAATCTAAAGACACCAGGCTACTCGCCTCAGTCCAATGCATCTTTTGGTGAGTTTAGTTTTCAGATCCAAGTAATTTGATTTTTTTATTATTTCTATAGCCCGGAGGGCTAGGATTTCTACTGCAAGAAAGAATGGCTACCAACATGAGGGTAGAAGACAGGCTGGAAGGATCTAGAAACTTCATATCTTTGAAGCATAGGTTGCAGATGATTCTAGACGAGAATGATCTCCTAGAACATGTTACAGTGGGTGTACTAGAACCAAAGGAAGAAGAGCAAAAGACCAAGCATAAGAAGAATGAAAAAAAAGCAAAGAGAATCGTGTCAGATTCAGTAAAGGATCACTTGATCCCTCATATATCCGAACTACAGACAACAAGGCAAATGTATGAAGCATTGAACAGGTTATATGAAAACAAATACATTAGCCATAATCTTTCCTTAAGAAATCAACTTCGTAATATGAAGATGGACAACTCAGAATCTGTCACTTCCTATCTTATGAGAGTTTCTCAGATCAGAGATCAACTTGCAGCTATTGGAGATGTCATTAGTGATAAAGAACTTGTAACCACAACCCTAAATGGGTTTCCAACATTTTGGATTCCTTTTGTACAAGGAGTGTGTGCAAGAAGCAAGTTACCCAAGTTTGATAAGTTATGGGAAGATTGCACACACAAAGAATCTAGACTTGCAGACCAACAAAAGAGATTAATTGTCAATGAAGAGGAAGCTCTTCCAGCTCAAAAGAACAAAATAATTTCCTTTAGGAAGAACAATAAAGAAGCTAACTCTGTAAGAGTTCCAGACAAGAAGAAATATGTTTCAAAGATCAAATGCTACAACTGTCAAATGTTGGGACACTTTTCTTATGACTGTCCTCAAGGAAAAGGGAAAAGAAAGTATCAAGCACATGTGGTAGAGGAAGAAGAATCTCCTCCCTCAAAGAAAGATTTAGCAGGAATTAAGGATTATGTACTTTAAGTTGAAGATAGTTGATCTGAAGAAAGATAGAAAATGGTGGAGTCCGTGAAGCCTCCCCACACAAAAACAAAAGATAAGTATTCATGTTCATTTTTAGTATCTTGTTTACTTTAATACTTTATCATTAAAAGTTATTTTTTTGAGAATGTTAATTAACCTCGTTTTATTTCAGTGTCTATGCAGACTTATGAAGGAAGTATCAAAGAAGAGATAACATATTTATTTCATGTATGATCACTCATGAGAGTGATAAAGAAAGCATACTGTAAGTAAGTTTACAAGTCTCGGAAGAAAGAACTTATGCTGTGACTTGTAGAAGTTAGACAACACGAGAAGGACGTATGATATGGTGACAGTCAGTGAAGACCAGACAATATCCGATATTTATATAAGAGCAGAAGGATCCTAAAGATGCAGAACATAAATATTCAAGATGAAGAAAAATATGGATACTCAGATATAGTGGATGAGATGCAGGTAACTACATGTTGCTCCAGTACCGTTCTTATAGATGCAGAGGGAGCAGGTTGATCCAATATGAAGACAGAAAGAAAGAAATATTCGAACTCAAGAAGGCACCCAGGATATTATAGAAGAAAACTTCAAGGATGATGATTAGAAGCTATTAGCTTGGTGCAAGAGGAAGCCATGTCCCCGAGTTCGAAATGAAGGAACGTGATTTGATGCAGTTAGAAAAGAAGATGGATGGTGCCCAGATATTTTGATCAAGATGAAAGCTATCCAGTATATGGATGGTGCCCAACAGATGGATAGCATGGTATTATACCATGGAACTATTTTGAACCACAAGAGATTTTTTTGATCCCATAGCTAGACCTTCGTAGAGAAGGAGAAAGAGAAAAGACCTTTGTAAAGAAGGAAAGAGAAATCCCACAGGTAGACCTTCATAGAGAAGAGAGACCTTCATAGAGAAGGAAGAGACCTTCGTAGAGAAGGGGAATGAGAAATTTTCCAAGGTTGGCCTCTATCCAAGTGTTGAGTTTTGGATACTCTAGGGACATGCTAGAATACCCTTGTAGAGAGGGGTGTGACCACCCTTGTAGAGAGGAATGTGGACGTTTCTCCAAGGGGCAACGGGAATATACTCTCCTCTAGACAAGGATTGAGTAGCCTAGAACACAAACCTTGACCATGTGGAATGGTTAGTTGGCTCTTTAGGTTTGTGTCATGATCCTGCGTGGATCATGGAAAGGGAGTCTAGTCTTGCCCAGACTAGCATCTTAGCTTCTCTAGTTCATGTGGGATGACTAGGAGTGAAGCTATGGTAGTAGTCCTCCCCAGTGGATGGGTGAGATAGAT
>ML840123.1:22942-36590 GCA_009831015.1 Picea engelmannii | reverse complement strand
GTGTTTATGTATCTTATTAGTCCCTGCTAAAGCAGGGAATATAGCAATCAATTACTATCATTTCACCGATTAGGGTTGAGTTTCAAGAGCAATTCCATATCTTTATCAATGAAAAGAGAGATAGATTATAGCTACAATTGAAGAGAAAAGGATATGTGGATTCCATAAACCTAGAATATTATGGAATCCACATACCCTTTTCCATATAATATACCAACTAGATCCAAAAACCAAAGACATGAGATATGGTACTACACATATTATATTATCAAGGAAAAAACAAGCTAAATGCAATTTGGACATTTGAAAAAAAAATTACAAGTTAAATGAGTACATCAATAAAAAATAACATACTAACCTTGCAAGTTCAAAATCCGAGCTATGTAGATCGAGAATTGGATTTGTTCAACCGGTGGGTGACGGAAAAAATAAATAGCTCAAACAAAAGCCAAGAACAGTGTCGCAACTATAGCAATTGTGTCGCAAAGTCTCTTAAAGTCACGTATATATAGATAAAATAGTCAACTAGCCGTTAACACTGACCAATGAGATAGGTAAACTTTTCATCGCTATTGCCATGAAAGATAGTTGCTATAGGGATGAAAATATCGACTAGGTTAAATTAATATTTTCGTTGATATTGCGACGAACTTTCATGGCAATATCCACGAAAATCCTGCCTTGTTTAAAAAAATGATGAAACTAGTGGAAGCATGGAAAAATTTTGTGGAATAATGCGCCCATATGTAGTAGTGACAACATGAGGGCCTCTATACATGCTCTCCTTATTTATCCCATAAAATGGGGATAATATCTCTCTCCTACTTCTAGACATGTGCTCATCGTAGAGTGCATGAGAAACACAACATCGACTGATAGACTTGTTCTTACACTATAACAAGAAACCATAAAATATAGGTTGGTTCTATCACCCTTCACCCATATACATCAAAATCCAAATGGAAACTAGTCTAGAAAAGAAAATTTTATCATTTTTTCAAAAATTCCTAAACTAAGCATAAAATCAATATGCAAGTAGAGTAAAATGAAATACAATATGCAGATAAACTAACATGAGAAATAAATATGAAAATGAAAGGAAAGAAAGATGACCTACCTACATACTTGGGGGCCTTAGGGCCCTGAAGATCAAGCAATAGGTGATGTTAGGTGAAGTCATACAACCAGTGCAACCACTTGATCATCTTGTCAAAGTATCTGCCCCTGTGCTTAATCATGTGAAACAACAAAGATAAGTCCAACAAAAAATGATCATGAGCATAAATATATATATAATCAATCATAAAATGAAACTCATGGAGATGGGTGGGAGGGAAGAAATCCTGTTGGAAATAGAAATCATCAACCTGGTCATCCTGCATGAGAGTGTAACTACAAGCTTGGTCAATCCATCTTTGAAGAGGGATACTATTTGTACATGGTGGCTCATCTTCATCCCTGTTATTATGATCATTTCTTCCTGAAGACCAAGAATATATTAGAGATCCCAAGGATACCTCATGGTTTCCCTGAGAAGTGGAAATGAGGTAAGGAATAGGCTCGGGTCTAGGAAAATAAAAACATGCCATCTTCATATATGAATCCATGTAGAAATACTCAATATGAAAATACTTCCTCTTTGTAGAGTGAACCTATGATCACTCTGAGATGGCCACATACTGGTATTCTTTCAAAATTGAGGACGAAGGTGGATGAGAGTCCTCATACAACAAGTCTACATCCCCAAAAAGATATGCATCACAAGTCCCAAGGGATGTCTGGAAATCATCCTAAAAATGCCGCGACTGGTCATCCTTGAATAAATCTGTAATCGTGTCATCATAAGGATGCCAAACATATGAATCATATACGCATGAAAAGTAGTCCTTCGAATATGATAACTCAAACTCATTTTCTTGAGTGCTACCCTCAATGTCGTAAATGGGGTCTCTATAAAAAATGAGACAACTAAAATCCCACCTGTGTTTGCCAGTCTGTATGAAAGTGTCTATATGCTCATCAACCATGTCAAAGGGTTCTTTCATAAGACCTTCAGTGTGACTCAAAATGACCATCTCTTCGTCTTTGTGTGTAGGAAGGATAGAGGCTAAGACCATTTCAATTGGATCTTCAAATTCTTCATCATCGAGACTGATCGCTTCTTCAACATTGTGAGCAAGGTTGGTCAACCTCACCTTCATCAAGAAGGAGCAATGATAGTGATGCCTCAATATGTTGTGCATTATCATATTTCTTCTTTATTCTTATGGACATGCCCCTCCATCGCCTCTTCATCACAAGAGGCTTGATCTTTAGTGCATAGTTCTTTGTTCCCTTTTCTTCAAGAGGATCTATTGTATCCAAAGTTTCCTCCAATAATTATTCACTTCCGAAGTCATGGAATAAAGTATCATCAAGATCTTCGAAAGGATCACAACTCATCATTTTCTCTTTCTGACGTGTAGGAGGAACAAAGACATGGATGTCTTCATCAAGTGGAAGGGAATATGCAAGGGCTTCGTCTTTGTCAAATCTATCATCCAGATCTTCAACATGAGAAAATTCATCGGGATCTTCTTGGTAAATTTCTTCATATGTGTGTTCTTCGAGAATTTATTCATCTTCAAGGGATAGTTATTTGGAAGGAAATAAATATTTTATATGATTCATCCTTTTCTCAACAACTTTATTAGCATCCTTTTCCATTTCCATTTGTAGTAGTTCCCTCTTTGAGGCATAACAAGTTCTAGATGAGGGTTCATCCCATGGTGCCATATTTGCATTGACTGAAAATACACCTCAATGGAGTTGCCAAATGAGATCAAGTCTCATCAAAGGATGGAAATGGATAAGGTGGGTTCTTCTAAGATGGAGTCGCCAGATAAGCTTCAAGAAGAGCTCATCAAGGGTGGAAAGGGAATGCCCTTTCGGTGGAGTCTCCAGGAAAGACAGGGAAAATGCGTTGGGATAGATTGCCACAGTGTCGTTAGGGTCTGAAAGAGGATTCAAAATACTCCCCGACAATGGTGCCAAAATGTTATCGCACAAGTTGTAGGTTGGGAAAATCCCAAACCAACCATTAAATGGCGACAAATTTGAGAGAACCTATCCACTGTCACCTTGGGTAGGTGTTCTCATCACTTTAGAGGTGAAGTGGTCACCTAAAGGGGGGAATCTCGGTGACCCTAGGGGAAATGAGATGGAAAGTGTGATGTATGAATGAATGCCCCTATAGGTCAAGTTTCTATGTGTGGAGAAGGGATTGAGTAAGGTCTTGATGATAGGCAAGGGTTTCCAAGAAGTAATAAATCCTATAAATGTTGATTGTACCTTCCCGAGACACAAGGAAAACAATGATACAAACCCAAATATATGATGGAAAATAAAGTTAAGATTGTTGTCCCTAATTGCATCAGTTATTAACAATATATATCCACAATAAAAATGATAATGAATGTTGCAAAACAAGTTGTTAAAAGTCTAGTTGAAAGATGAAGAGATAAACTAGAAACAACTAGATCAACTCAAGTAAAATAGTATTAGACTTTAGCAATGAAAGAAGGTTGTAATAAAAGTTGTTTGAAGAAATATTTTTCAGCCTTATGGATGTAGAAAATTTTTGTTACATCATTAAATTCAACCACCAAAACTCACAAATAATTAACCCAAAAGTTGCACTAGACCAAGCAGATAGAAGTGGTAAACTCTTAGCTAATTCTGACAGTTGAAAATCAAGTTATAAGTGAAAGAGTGTTAGGGTTTCTGCAATCCTAATGGATGAAGATGAAAGTTTATAAAAAAATAAAGAAATACCCCTTTAGAGGGGACTCCCTAGTGGCTAAGAGGTGCTCTAGGCACAAGGAACAAAACCCAAATTGCAGAAAGTTGAAATGACAAAAATTCACATTTCCCAATGCGCTATTTTATTTTCCCAAAGAAATATATTCAGATTAGTGCCTTTAAAATTGGGTAAATGGAGTATTACAATAAATATTTAGATCATCAAATACCCTAGGGGCGTAATCCATTTTACTTCCTAGGGTATGCCAATCAAACTTAGGGTAAATCTAAGAGGGTATACACACTCGTAATCCTCCTAGAAACCCTTGCAAAATAACTTGTAAACTTTAGCAAAATAGATGAATCTTAATGGAGGGTGTCTCCAACATACTCCTCCTATGGTTTCAAATAACCATAACCAAGAAAGAGCAATAAATAACTGACAATGCATATTTTTCCTTACCAATTCCAAGAGAGAGAGACCAAACCCTAGTTTCACCTAGAAAATTCACCATAAGCATCAACAGAACAAGAATCCAAGAGGTGTGCACCACTCCTCTTCATCCATTCACCAAAAGATAACACCATGAAACATTTGCACAAGAGATAAACACCTAATTCCAAAGAATAGAAGAAATTTCAGCCAAGTACTATAATACCCCAAGGACGAGCCCTAGTTATATCTGTGTATTGTAAACATGTTTTGTAGGCTGGTGCACTGAGCAATTGTAAGCTGGTAAGCTTATGTGAAAGTAGGCCAGAGAGCCTAGGTGTTAAAGGCCAAGAGCCTATTTTGTACCTGTAATTATGCACTTTGTTAATACAAAAACATCGTTGCATGTAGACCGACCACGGATAAAGAGTGATGGGGGACTAAGTTTCCACAGGGTTGGGTAAGGGAGGAGGCTAAGTGTGTGGGCCTAGGGGCTAAGCTAGGGGGCTTACCTCTAAAGGGGATAATAATTTGTTATTATTTCCTAAAGGCTAAGGTGGACAATTGACCATGTGTTGTCTTAAGTTCTTGGAAAGGGAACGAGTGCTAAGTGGAACTCATGCAGTTCCAGGAAGACAAGTGTCGACCTGGGTGCATGCAGTTAAAACAGATTATTCAATTCGTGTTAGGGGTTCATCCTCCATTCTAGCATCCACTTTCTATCCTATTTTGCAAGGAAACTGATCTCTACATACCCTCATGCAACTCTAAAACCAGAAAACCATGAGGCTGACTTGTGATGTTTTCCTGAGAAGCCGACGCATCCTCCATCTGAACCCATTTTGACTCTGTGTTGGACCTCTGCATAAGCCACACACCTCTAAAAATCAGACTTGTGAAGCCAACCCCCATCTTCTATGAAGCTTGAGCATCCCATAAATGTCTATGTCATGTGTGTTATAATTGTGGGTTTTTGCGACCATGCAGTCCCTTGGCTGAGTGTGGTTGTCTCCGTCCTTTGTTTCTTGCTGAGTCTTGTTGTTGTCCTCCTTGTGCGGGAACGAAGTTGAAGAATAAGGTTGTCAGGCCTATGTGCAACACTCTCTCCATGTGAGAGAGGTGGTTGTGGTTGAAGAGGTAGGTTGTCAAGCCTATGAGAAACTCTCTCCAAGTGAGAGAGTGTGTTGTGGAAGTGAGTTATCCTGGAAGGGGTCTCGTAGTTGCTACAGAGCTTTGAGAATTCTGGTCTGACCAGTTGCTAGAGCCCAAGGAAAGGGAGGTAAAGCAACCGATGGACTGTGTGACAGTGAAGGTGTATAATCCTGGGGTGGGATAGACATGTCGGGAATGAGAGTCTGTGAGTAGTGGGCATAAGTGGCCCCTGGGAGAGAATCCTTCCTCATAAACTGTGTGTCTTCCTATTGACCTTTCCTAGCCTAGGATTCCCTTACCCGATGGAGCATAATCCCATCTCAAGGGTGACCTACTGCTGTGAGTGATGAGCAATGTGGTCTAAGGTTGGGAGGTTCGTGGAAGGTCTGCACATAGTTGGTGGTGTTATTCCAGTTGAAAGATAAGTATAATTTGTGTGCTTAATTTTATGTTATGCATACCTATGATTCTTGAATGTTATCATGTATTCCGTTGCATATATGAATTATTGTCTAGTACATTTGAATCTGTATGGTAGCAATAACTCTATGTTATGTGTTCTATTTCAATTAAAATGAATGTTAGATATATGTGTGTGTGTGTGTGTGTGTGTGTGTGAATGTTCCACGTGGTAGTGTTACTCAGCGTGTTGAAAGGATGGGGATGTTTTCGTTTGGTATCGCAGCTAAGAAAGAGATAAGTAGTGACATTGGCAGCCTGGTGATGGTTGGGGATGTTACAAATTGGTATCAGAGCCATGGTTTCGACACTGAGCTTGGATGGGCCATGTTAATGGTTAACGAGACAAATTTTTCACAGTGTATTGTTGTCGAAAGGGAAAAAATTAGAGGTTCAGAGTGTTGTTGGGTGAAAGGAGTGTGTCGATAGAGTCTTTGACTCAAAAATCTTGGGAGAAATAGATTGAATTTTCTCATGAAGGGACGCAAAGATATTTTGCAAGGAGTGCACAAATCCAAAAATTGACTAAGTGTCGAAGCAACCCTCTAAGGAGAAAGGGGTTAGAGAAACGAAGCTCAGGAGGAGGAGTGACAACAGTCGTTAGATCTGTTGTTGGAAGGAGTCTGGACCATTAGATTCGTGTCCAGGAAAGCAAAGGAGAGCGATGAGGAGGAAACATATCCCAAGCCGTCGGATCTGAGCGAAAAGGATCGACAGTCGTCCGATCCAGGTTGATAAGTGGTGCAAGATCCACAACTCCGGAGCGAGAGCACTTCAGAAGTTCTGTGATTGAGGAGAAAGTGAAATAGCCAAAGTAGATCGCAACCGTCTGTTGTAAAGGACACACGTCAAGAGATCGTGTAATTTGGGTGGAAGTACTTCGTGAGGAGGCAAGTGCTATGAGTTTGAAACTCCATAAGACCGAAGTGCCAAAGTCACTCCTAGACATTGATTGTGAAGGAGGACACGCGTTGGTATATTGTGAACTTCAGGGAAAAGCGCTCTAGGAAAAAGCGAGTGTAGGGGAGTTGAAACTCCCGAAGCTCGAAGAGCCGAAGTGGTGAGTCATGATGACATCACTAGAAGGTGACGTGGACCTTTCCTATACCTTCCACATGCCCTCACCCATAATGTTTATAGTTGTACTATGTGGGCCCTGAGGTTGAATAACATAGTTAAAGGTCGGAGGACCCACACTGGCGTTTATCACGATATATAAAGATCGACGACCAGGAGGCATTGCGGGGACCCAAGTTGCACGAGAGTTAATTCTCCAAGGCGGTCCCGCAATCCAAACAACGGTTTTCCCGGGGGGTTACATGTCAACATCAGAGGAATTGCGGGATGAAAGGGGGGTTACTCCAAACCACCATTGCATGCCCCCGCAATTGGAAAAGTGTAAGTGATGTGACGTAATGACGTTAACAAAAGTGTCATGGAAGTGTTCAGAAATTAATGGTTCGGGATTTTGGGGGTGTGCGGATGTGAAATCCTCTGAAGTCATGAAGCTCCGAAGTCCCAGAGCTCACATGCTTAAAGTTCCACAGTGGGTTTCAGCCAGTGGATGTTGGGTAGTAGTGGATGGTTGATCCGCCATTACTTCAAGAGTTTGTTAATTCAAAACTCTGAGAGTCTGTTGTGATGTATTATGAAGATTTCTGAAACCCGAAGTTCTAGGTAAGCACTTATCGACCTAGTGCTTGGTCACAACCCTTGACTGCATGGGTTGGGATCTAAGAAAAAGGGGCTAATGTCCAAAAATTATAGCAAAGAAGAGCTCCAAAAGAAGAAACCTGTGGGGATTCTTGATTGAACAAGAATCACAAAGAATGAAAACTGAAAGTTTTCTTGAATCAAATTTGTTTATGAATGTTGTGGGATTTGTTAAGGAATGATGGCCTGATAAATTCGGATTGTCTACACATTGTGTTTCTAGAATTTTAACGAGTTCCAGAACCAAATAGAGTTGCCACTAAGTGTAAAGAAATGGAAGAGGAACAGACTGCTTCCAATTCAGAGAATGAAGCAAAATGAATGGATGTCCACTTGGGAGTTGAAGGATAGAACTCCAATGGACATGGAGAAGAGATAGATAAGGAAGGGCATATGATGAAAATCATTGATCGATTGCAGAAAGATGCCCGGACTAACCGAGCAGATAACAAAAAGCTCATGAAATCCAGGGATCAACAGGGAGAATTCAACCTAAAGTTGATGTAGATCCTAGAAAGGATCGAAAATAAGTTGGATAAGGAATGTGATTCAAGCAAAAAGGGGAGTCATGAATCCTCTGAGAAGAAAAGAAGATCAATAAGCATTAGCAGGCATCCTCGTCACTCCCCAAAGCATCCCAATAAGGAGGCACGCAGTAGTTCAAGCCCATCTCCTACCAGAAAACATAGGAGATTTGGAGTGGATGAACTAAAGGGAGAAATGAACAAGGTTAAGCCTCCTATGTTTGATGGAGAACACAAGAAGGAGAAAGATGTCGAGACATAGTTGCTTGGCATGAGGAAATATTTCCAACTGCATGATTATTCCTCTCATGTAGAAGGAATAATTGCAATGTATCAACTGAAAGGAAAAGCATCCATGTGGTGGGATCAGCTTGTTCAGCTGCAACACATTAGAGAGAAAGATGTTACCTGGAAAGAATTCAATAACTATTTTGAAAAGAAATATTTGACTAAAAGATACTATGACAGAAAGATGAAAGAGTTCTTTGAACTCAAGCTGGGAAACATGTCCATTGATGAATACAAACAAAATTTTTTGGAGTTGTTGAAGTATGTTTCATTCATCAAGGGTCAAAATTCAAAGGTATCTGAGTGGACTACCACCTTCCATTGGGCACAAGATTTAGTATGATGACCCTAAGACTATGGAAGAAACTATAAGAAGAGCGAAATGCTTATGTGAACAACAAAGAGAAAATCCTACTTTTCAGAAGGCCTGGGATGAACAGAAGAGGTTTAAAAAAAAGAAGAGGTAGAAGGGAAACAAACCACCCTTTTTCAGGAACAGTCCTCAAGGACAATTAGGTTTTAGAGAGCCCAGGAAGGATGAAGTAGGTGGGCAATTTCCAAGGTAGAAACCTATGGAATATTGGGGTTGTAAAGGAAATCATAGGTACAAAGACTGCCCCCACAGAAATGACAAAGTGAGAGATGTCCATAATGTTCAGCAAGCTGAAATAGTGGAGGACATGGGCAATAGAATACCAAGGATCTATGTAGCCCTAGACAACAAGCAAGATGAATTTCAATCACACATGATTGAAGTAGAAGGTATGACCAACAACCATGCCTTTACTATTTTAATAGACTCAGGATCTAGTCATAGTTATGTAGATTCTATAATGGTGGAAAGGTTGCATTTACCAAGAAGAAAGCATGAGAAATCTTGGCTGGTGCATCTGGCTATAGGAGCCAAGAGAAAGGTTGTTGAGTTGGTTAAGTCATGTCCAGTGGACATGAATGGACTGAGCACAAAGGCTGAATTAAATGTTTTACCTTTAGGTTCCTATGACTGTCTAATTGGGATGGATTGGTTGGACCAACACCATGCCATCTTAGACTATCGTAACAAGTAATTCACTTGCTTGGATGAGGAAGGGAATTAGAGAACAGTCCAAGGAATTTCCAGAGCAGTTACTGTCAGAGAAATCTCAACAATGCAGTTGAATAAGAGCTACATAAAAGGCTGTCAATTATTTGCAGCCCATGTGGAGGAAGCATCTAAGGATGAGGTCTCAAATATTGAAGACCATGCAGTATTAAAAGATTTCAAAGATGTATTCCAGGAGGTACCAGGATTACCCCCGAAAAGAGATATTGAATTCTTGGTAAACCTGATGCCTGGAGCCGCTCCAATGTTGAAAGCTCCTTACAGAATGAGTACACAAGAGATGAAAGAACTGCAATTGCAGCTTGAAAATATTTTGAAGAAGGGATATATATGCCCAAGTGTGTCACCTTGGGGAGCCCTGGTCCTGTTCATGAAGAATAAGGATGGGACACTGCGATTGTGCATCGATTTTAGACAATTGAACAAAGTGACCGTTAAGAACAAGTATCCTTTGTCGAGAATTGATGATCTCTTTGATCAGTTGAAGGATGCCAAGATATTTTCAAAGATAGACCTCAGGCTAGGTTACCACCAGGTAAGAATTAAGGATGAATACATCGGCAAGACCGCCTTTAGAGAAAGGTATGGTCACTATGAATTCACAGTGGTGCCATTTGGGTTGTCGAATGAACCTGTTGTCTTTATGTGCCTAATGAATGGCATATTCAGGGAATATCTAGACAAGTTTGCCATAGTATTTTTGGATGACATTTTGGTGTATTCCAAGTCAGAGGAAGAGCATGAACAACATCTGAGGATGGTTTTGCAGGTTCTAAGGGAGAACTATCTGTATTCCAAGTTGAGAAAATGCTCGTTTTATCAAAATAAGATCCATTACTTGGGTCATATCATTTCAAAGGATGGGATAGTCGTGGATCTTGAGAATATTGAGGCCATCAGAGAATGGTCAACACCAAAGAATGTGATAGAAGTCAGATCCTTTATGTGTCTAGCTAGTTATTACAAAAGGTTAATTGCAGGGTTCTCAAGGATAGCTCACCCTATCACTTCCTTACAAAGGAAGGAGAATAAATTTCAATGGACAGAGGAATGTGAGAAAAGATTCCAGTGATTGAAGCGGTTGTTAACCAGTGCTCCAATCCTGAGGATTATAGATCTGAATGAGGATTTTGTGGTTTGCACAGATGCATGCAAAGAAGGACTAGGAGGATTCCTCAACCATAATGGGTTTGTCATATGTTATGAATCCAGAAAATTGAAAGAGGATGAAAAGAACTATGCCACTCATGATTTGGAGTTGGCAGCCATCATTCACGCTTTGAAGAAATGGAGGCATTACCTCATGGGAAGGAGGTTCTAACTAAGGATAGACCTTAATGGTCTGAAGTATTTGTTTGATCAACCAACCTTGAATTCTAGGCAAAGTAGGTGGTTGGAGTTTCTTTGTGAATATGACTTTGATATGAAGCATATCAAAGGAAAAGAGAACAAAGTGGCTTATGCGCTCAGTAGGAGAGTGCATGAATTGCATGATACGACCATTAGCATGTACTGAACTGATATTAAAAGCATAATTTTGGAAGATGCAAATGCAGATTTGTAGTACAGGGATTTGGTAGCAAAGTTACAACAAGGTGAGATGCCACATAAAGTGGAAAATTATAAATTGGAAGCTGATGGAACACTTCTGTACAAGAACAAAATTTATGTACCTAATGTCCAGGACTTGAAACTTATGATTTTGAAAGAAATGCATAATGTGCCTTATGTTGGGCACCCTGGATATTAGAAAACCATGGCAACAGTCAAGAGCCATTACTTTTGGCTAGGTATGAAGAGAGAGATTGTTGAATACATCACTAGATGTATGGAGTTTCAGGAGGTTAAAGCTGAGCACAGGCACCCAGCAGGGTTGCTACAACCTTTACCCATTCCTGAGTGGAAGTGGGAGGTAGTGACAATGGATTTCATCATAGGATTGCCCAGGACTGGAAAACAACATGATTCAATCATGGTGGTGGTGGACAAGCTTACGAAAGATGTCCATTTTATTCCATTAAAGACTACTCACAAGGAAACTAACGTTGGTGATATTTTTATGAGGGAAATAGCATGATTGCACAGTATTCCCAAGAAAATTGTGTCTGACCGAGACCTGAAATTTACCCCAAAAGTTTGGAAGCGGTTGTTAAAAGGGTTTGGAACAAATCTGAACTTCAACACTGCTTATCATCCTGACTCTGATGGGTAGACAGAGAGGGTGAACCGAGTGATAGAAGATATGCTAAGGATGTATGTGATGGACAAACCATATAAATGGGAAGACTACCTACACTTGGTAGAATTTGCCTACAACAATGGGTATTGTAACACCCTGTTTCCCCCAGATTGTAAATATAACTGAACTGGCCAAGGACTATGGCAAAACTCATAAGTATGAATATGTGATGTAAATGGACCTGTAGGAAGAGGTCAATGAATGTAAATGACAGTTTGAATTTATTGCAGAACTGTTGAGAGGGGATGTGTGGAAAAGAGACCACGATGGTGGTGGAGGGCACCTTGAAAAAGGGGCATTAACTTCCACCAAGAATTAAAAGACCGTATTTGGACTCCACTGGCCCGGAGAACCAAAAGCGGCTCGCTAGTCCTGAAATAAATGCCTTGCAGGCTGGTAGGTTGATGGCTTGATGAGGGATGGGGAGGTGAACCGCCTATCCGTAGAGCCACCATGAATGACCAGCGTAAGGGAAATTGTGCCACACGCAACCTCGTGAGAGGATAAGGCGTATGGCGGAAGTGATTGAAATGGGCAGACGCGAGGGGAACTCTGGAAATTTTTTATGCAGAGTGAGTGATCGCAGAGGGGGAGGATTGCAACCTTCGCTCCTGGGCGCTGGCAGAAGGAGAGACGCAGGTCTCAGAACATCGTGGTCTCAGCTTGGGGGTGGCTAGTGGTAAATCCATTAGGAGTCACTACACCTACGGTTGGGTGGAAACGAGCACCCCTCTCAACAGTTGCTTCCATTGCTGAAATATTTCTGATAAGTGTTTTGCTCATATTGCATTCTGAAAATTAACATGCTGTCTCTTATGTCATGGACTTGTGGAATTGTAAATGTTTCCTGTCAAGGAATTGTCTGTACAATAATTGTTAATATGGAGTAGATGTTAGCTCATAGAACCATGAATTTGTCAATGATTTCAGCATGAGAATGTCCTCGTAGTGCTTGATATGAATGAGTTGATATATGCTTAACACGGAGGAAACCATGCTCGACTTATGTTGATGAATGAATCTAATCATACCCAGCTGTTTCTCGGGAAGTTGTCTTCCTTTATCTGTTTCCGGGAATGCCCCGGTAGGAATCTCTTCACAGAGATTTCCTCCTTGAAAAGGTTCACTAAGAACCCAGAACAAGGACTCGAATGCACAGGCTTTATTAACCCTGCATGAGGAGGAACGATTCTATTAAGGTTCCAAGATAGTAGTGTCGTGGGGAGTGACAAGTCGACGGATGAGATCTCGTCGGGTGAACCATAGTCATTCATGACCATTAGATTGACGAAAGTAACGCAGGCGTTACTTACCTTGCCCCTTCTTCCTCTATCATCATGAGTAACGAAAAATTGGGATTGTAAATCCCAAGACCTGAAAGAACGAACCTAGACCGTTGGATCTCGGTCCAATTTACCCGTCAGCCATTGGATCTGGAGAAACTACGCAGGGGTTAAGCGCAGGGGTAGGCATGTGAGGAAATGATCTGAACCGCCAGATCTTAGACCATAGTCCCGACAGCCATCGGATCTCGAGAAGTTGCGCCGAAGTTAAACCTTAGTGTGTAGGGAAAGAATCCTAGCCGTTGATCTCGGCAGGATGCGTGTTAGCATCCCGGAGAAGTCATCGGGTTATCAGGGTCATCGAGATTTTGGAAGCATCAGGGTGAAGACAAACTTGGAATATGAACACCCGACTGTGTATGCATGTTAAAGAATTGTGGAATTATGCACAAATTATGGAATATATATTTAATTCTGGACTAATATCCAGCGTTTGTCTTCACATTCAAGCGGACGATCAACCGCGGGAGTCTACAAATGCAGAGTATGGTGACTCACCAAGAGGTGGGAGAAGGCTCCCACAACAGAGATGAAGAGTCTGACGAAAGAAGAGCAGTAGGAACCCCTACAGACTTAGCTGAGACTGTGAGGAGTCTCATGGTCGAATTGCAAAGC
>ML840123.1:6661-18689 GCA_009831015.1 Picea engelmannii | reverse complement strand
ACCCAACTCCGAAACAGAACCATTGCGCAGGTCAAGGTGCAGTGGAAACATTTTGGCCCAGATGAGGCTACCTGGGAAATGGAGGATGCCATGAGACAGGCATATCCGATTTTGTTTACTTCTGTACATGAAATTCATGATTAGTAGCTAAGAACATCGAGGACGATGTTCCTTTTTAAGGGGGAGGGAATTGTAACACCCTGTTTCCCCCAGATTGTAAATATAACTGAACTGACCAAGGACTATGGCAAAACTCATAAATATGAATATGTGATGTAAATGGACCTGCAAGAAGAGGTCAATGAATGTAAATGACAGTTTGAATTTATTGCAGAACTGCTGAGAGGGGATGTGCGGAAAAGAGACCACGATGGTGGTGGAGGGCACCTTGAAAAAGGGGCGTTAACTTCCACCAAGAATTAAAAGATCGTATTTGGACTCCACTGGCCCGGAGAACCAAAAGCGGCTCGCTAGTCCTAAAATAAATGCCTTGCAGGCTGGTAGGTTGATGGCTTGATGAGGGATGGGGAGGTGAACCGCCTATCTGTAGAGCCATCATGAATGACCAGCGCAAGGGAAATCGCGCCACACGCAACCTCGTGAGAGGATAAGGCGTATGGCAGAAGCGATTGAAATGGGCAGACGCGAGGGGAACTCTGGCAATTTTTTACGCAGACTGAGTGATCACAGAGGGGGAGGATTGCAACCTTTGCTCCTGGGCGCTGGCAGACGGAGAGACGCAGGTCTCAGAACATCGTGGTCTCAACTCGGGGGTGGCTAGTGGTAAATCCATTAGGAGTCACTACGCCTACGGTTGGGTGGAAATGAGCACCCCTCTCAGCAGTTGCTTCCATTGCTGAAATATTTCTGATAAGTGTTTTGCTCATATTGCATTCTGAAAATTAACATGCTGTCTCTTATGTCATGGACTTGCGGAATTGTAAATGTTTCCTGTGAAGGAATTGTCTGTACAATAATTGTTAATATGGAGTAGATGTTAGCTCATAGAACCATGAATTTGTCAATGATTTCGGCATGAGAATGTCCTCGTAGTGCTTGATATGAATGAGTTGATATATGCTTAACACGGAGGAAACCATGCTCGACTTACGTTGATGAATGAATCTAATCATACCCAGCTGTTTCTCAGGAATTTGTCTTCCTTTATCTGTTTCCGGGAATGCCCCGGTAGGAATCTCTTCACAGAGATTTCCTCCTTGAAAAGGTTCACTAAGAACCCAGAACAAGGACTCGAATGCACAGGCTTTATTAACCCTGCACGAGGAGGAACGATTCTATTAAGGTTCCAAGATAGTAGTGTCGTGGGGAGTGACAAGTCGATGGATGAGATCTCGTCGGGTGAACCATAGTCATTCACGACCATTAGATTGACGAAAGTAACGCAGGCGTTACTTACCTTGCCCCTTCTTCCTCTATCATCGTGAGTAACGAAAAATTGGGATTGTAAATCCCAAGACCCGAAAGAATGAACCTAGACCGTTGGATCTTGGTCCAATTTACTCGTCAGTCGTTGGATCTGGAGAAACTGCGCAGGGGTTAAGTGCAGGGGTAGGCGTGTGAGGAAATGATATGAACCGCCAGATCTTAGACCATAGTCCCGACAGTCGTCGGATCTCGAGAAGTTGCGCCGGAGTTAAATCTTAGTGTGCAGGGAAAGAATCCTAGCCATTGATCTCGGCAGGACGCGTGTTAGCATCCCGGAGAAGTCATCGGGTTATCAGGGTCATTGGGATTTTGGAAGCATCGGGGTTTTACAGGTCGAAAGAATTGAGACCTCATGAGCCTCGAAACTTTGACAGAGAATCTCAGCCAGAACATGTGGCAAGAGATCCCGAAGAGTCGGGAATCGGGGAATCGGAGATCCTGAGAGCAAGAGAAACAGGACTTCGAAAGTCTCGAAATCCCGAGAGCAAATCTAAACCGTCCATCGGAGGGACACGTGTCACGAGATCATCCGTCTCGGAGATCCGGGGTACCAGGCATCGGGGCCACTCAAGTCTCAAAACAACGATAAGATCTGGACCGTCCATCGGAGGGACAGGTGTTAGAGATCGAGCGCCATCGGCATTTGACACATCGGGAAATCAGAATTTCCGAGGACAAGAGACACGGGACAGGACAAGTCACGAAATCCCGAGAAAAGGATCTCAACCATTGATCTTAGTAGGACGTGTGGCAGGAGATCTGGGCGAGTCAACATTTGGAGCATCGGGTTTTCCAAAGGCAAGAAACTCTTGCATACAGGAATCGCGATCCGCGATTTCCCGACGCGATCATAACCGTTAACCTGAGGGACGCGTGTCCAAGGATCCTAAAGAGATCGGGGTTTGGCATTTCAGGATTCTCGGTGACAAGAAACTCACGACAGGAGGAGTCGCGAAATCCCGAAACGCGACGGTCCCACAGTCATGGCACTCCAGTGGAGGACGGGTGTCACTCCATGCCATCATAGGGAGTGGGGGGGCCATAGGCGCCAGAATAAGGGACAGGTGTCGGAAGACCAAGCTTGGTCGTGAGTCAACGCCAAGTGGCATCGGGGATCGGAGGATTGGAATTTGCGAAGGCCTGTGCATCGCAACATCATAAACCCCGAAACCCCGATGGGTAGCTATAGAGCTGCGGTCATATGGTAGCAGGTCCTATGGACCGGGAACTGAACCAAGAGAGATAATGCGTAAGGAGCGCATCGGAATTCGGAGGATCGCGAGTCATGGGGGTGAGTAAGTTTTGGCATTAGAAACCCCGAATCCCGATATTGAACCAGGGATTGGCGTTTCTCTAATGCAGGTTTGTGGGAGATTAACCCAAAATTTTTAAATTATGATAGTGGGTGTGTTACAGGTATCAAGCATCACTGAAGATGAGCCCATTTGGAGCACTTATGGCAGAAAGTGAAATACTCCAGTAAGTTGGGATAATCCAGCTGATAGAGCAGTGGTTGGGCCAGAGTTGCTCAAGGAAATGGAAGAGCAAATGCTAAAAATTAATCAGAATTTAAATGATTCCTAAGACAAGCAGGAAAGTTATGTTGATAAAAACTAAACCCACAGAGAGTTTAAAGTGGGAGAGCATGTTTTCCTGAAAGTGAAATCCAATAGAAGTTCCTTGAGGCTGGGAAACTGTTCGAAATTGGCAGCCAGATTTTGTGGGCCATTTGAAATCCTAGAATGGATTGGTCCAGTTGCATATATGCTTGCATTACCTGCATCCATGATTGTACATAATGTGTTTCATATTTCATTGATTAAGAAATATATACCCGATGCTAATCATGTAATCGATTGGAATGTGATTTAGGTGGAGCAAGAAGGTGTCTTGAAAGTGCATCTAATGCACATATTGGACCGAAAAAGAAAACAGCTTCGGAATCGAGCCATAGGGCATGTAAATGTCCAGTGGACCTGGTATGATCCTGAGGACGCGACATTGGAGCATGAGGATGCTATGCGAGTAGAATAATCGCATCTTTTTGAAGATTTTGGAAATCTTGCTAATGTTGTGTAAGTAAGTTGCATTGAGGACAATGCAAAAATAAGGGGAGGGGATTGTAATACCCCAAGGATGAGCCCCAGCTATATCTATGTATTATAAACATGTTTTGTAGGCTGGTGAGCTGAGCAATTGTAAGTTGGTAAGCTAATATGTGCAAGTAGGTCGAAGAGCCTAGGTGTTAAAGGCTAGGAGCATGTTTTGTACATGTAATTATGCACTTTGTTAATATAAAAACAACGCTGCGTGTAGATCGACCACGAAGAAAGAGTGATGGGGGACTAAGTTTCCACAGGGTTGGGTAAGGGAGGAGGCTGAGTGTGTGGGCCTAAGGGATAAGCTAGGGAACTTATCTCTAAAGGGGACAATAATTTATTATTATTTCTTAAAGGCTAAGGTGGACAATTGACCAAGTGTTGTCCTAAGTTCCTGGAAAGGGACAGAGTGCTAAGTGGAAATCATGTGGCTCTAGGAAGACAAGTGTCGACCTGGGCGCATGTAGTTAAAAAAGATGAGTCAATTCATGCTGGTAGTTCGTCTTCCATTTTGGCATCCGTTGTCTATCCTGTTTTGTTGAGAAAATGATCTCTGGATACCCTCACACATCTCTAAAACCAGAAAACCATGAGGCAGACTTGTGATGTTTTCCTGAGAAGTTGACGCATCCTCCATCTGAACTTGTTTTGCCTCTACGTTGGACCTTTGCATAAGCCACACACCTCTGAAAATCAGGTCCATGAATCCAACCCGCGTCTTCTGTGAAGCCTGAGCATCCCATAAATGTCTATGCCATGTGTGTTATAACTGTGGGATGTTGTGGCCATGCAATCCCTTGGATGAGTGTGGTTTCCGCCATCATCTGTTTCTTGCCGAGTCTTGTTGTTGTCCTCCTTGTGTAGGAACAAAGTTGAAGAAGCAGGTTGTCAGGCCTATGTGTAACACTCTCTCTAGGTGAGAGAGGTGGTTTTGGTTGAAGAGGCAGGTTGTCAAGCTTGTGAACAAATCTCTCCAGGTGAGAGAGTGTGTTGTGGAAGTGAGTTCTCCTGGAAGGGGTCCCGTAGCTGCTACGGATCTTTGAGAATTCCGGTTCGGCATGCTATTGAAGCCCAAGGAAAGGGAGGTGAAGCAACCGATGGACTGTGTGACAGTGAAGGTGTATACTCCTGGGGTGGGACAGGCATGTGGGGAATGAGATTCTGTGAGCAGTGGGAATAAGTGGCTCTTGGGAGAGAATCCTTCCTCATAAACTGTGTGTCTTCCTGTTGACCTTGCCTAGCCTAGGGTTCCCTTGCCCGATGGAGCTTAGTCCCAGCTCAGGTGTGACCTACTTCTGAGAGTGATGAGTAGTGTGGTCTAATTCTGGGAGGTTCGTGGAAAGTCTACACGCAGTTGGTTGTGTTATTCCAGTTGAAAGATAAGTATAATTTATGTGTTTAATTTTATGTTATGCATACCTGTGATGCTTGAATGTTATCATGTATTTCATTGCATATATGAATTACTGTCTATTACATTTGAATCTGTATGGTAGCAGTAACTATGTGTTATGTGTTTTATTTCGATTAAAATTCATGTTATATATATATATATATATATATATATATATATATATATATATATATGAATGTTCTGTGTGGTAGTGTTACTCGGCCTATTGAAAGGCCGGGGATGTTGTCGTTTGGTATCGCAGCTAAGTCCGAGATAAGTAGTGACATTTCCAGCCTGGTGATGGCTGGGGATGTTACAAGTACATCTCAGAATGGGAGAGTTATGTTATGAAATGAGATTGACATGATCTCTATTTATACAAAAACCTTAAAACATAGTTTGTCCACTTAGCAAGGGTAAAACATAAGATAAGGGGTCAACAACCCTTATGATACAGATTTTATGAGCATAATGAAATGAATACATATTATTATCAAAATATGCTTAACACAAAATAACAGATATATAGTAAAATTGGTTTCTATTCAATAAGGAAATAAGATGAAATTGTAAAATGCAGTGGAAAACAAGCTTGCTAGAATGGTGGCAGCTTATTTCTGAGAAGAGATGTGAGAGTTGCACTCATTCACCAGAAGATGATTACAATGAGGATCTCAAGGCATTTTTACAATAAACAGGAACGTCAAAAACCCTATACATCCAAAAAACTAACCCTAGGAGATGAAGCGCCAAAAGTCATGTGGGTCCCGTTTGGGTAAGTTAGTACATCAACTTCCCGTGGTCATAACTTTTGCATACAATCTCTGTTTTAGGCACACAATATTCTGTTGGAAAGGTATATTCGAGGAATACATATTGCGTGTGGCGATCCCTACACATGTTGACTGTGGCAAGCCCTAAAAACGTTGTTTAGGGCCTCAAAATGGCCCCGGAAGTCAGGGACCCGAAAACTAGGAAAAACTGCCGAACTGGAAAACTACCAAAATGACCCAGTTGGAATAGGTGGGAGGCCACCGACATCCATATGGATCAATCCTCCCCCCTTAGGAAGCAATGGTATCGATTGTGTTGAGTTTCCCCATTAGATGAGGAAATTTCTGCTGTATTTGGCCCCTGGTGAGTCACTTGCCTTGGTGCAGGAGCTGCCCTGCTTTGACAACTAGATAAAGTTGGATCCTTTGTTGGCAAGTTCCCTTGACCTATTTGTCCACAATATGATCATTGTATTCCTGTTGTATTTAGTTGGGGCCGAGCTTTGTTGGTGTCAGCTATTCTGCTATCGCTGAGGTGTCCAATAATGGTGGGAAATAAGGTCGAAGGAGATCCACGTTGAACAATGGGTGCATGCCAAGGAAAGGAGGAATGTTGAGCTCAAAATAATTATCACCCACAACCTTGGTGATGGTGTACAACCCATAACAGAGTGGGTGAAGCTTCCAATGGTGTCCGATAAGGTGTTCTTTCTACAAATGCAACCAAACTTTGTCTCCTACCTGAAACTTATGTGGCACCTGATGTTGATCATGGCGCTTCTTGTACTTGTTATTGGACTTTTGTAGGATATCCTGAACCTATTGACGGATGTGCTAGATCCGCTCAATGAACCATGTGGATTTTTCAGCTTCAGTTGGAGCAGGAGATGAGTCGGTCGAGGTGATCGCAAGGGGTAGTGAAACATCTATGGGACCCAATGGTTGGAATCCCAACCCCACCTGAAAGAGGATGTGGTCATATGAGCTATGTAAGGCTCGGTTATAGCTATTCTGGACATAAGGAAGACTCTCATCCCATGTGCGAGGGTGCTTGGAATGATACATGCATAGGATATGCACGATCATTCGATTTATGACCTCGGTTTGGCCATCTGTATGGGGGTGGAAGGCCGTGGATTTGTTGAGCTTGGTGTCCAGCAGTGACCAGAGGCTAGACCAAAATGTGGTGAGAAATTAACTGTCTCAATCTGAGACAGTGGTTTTTGGGATTCCAAAATGTACCCAGACTTGTTCAAAGAAGAGCTTGGCAGTGGCCTCTATTGTGATGCTCTTCTTGCAGGCGGCCAAAATCACCATCTTAGAAAAACGATCAACAACCACAAAACCACAGTCATTTACCCGCTTGGTAGATGGGAGGCCCGACATATAGTCCATGGAGATGGATTCCCATGGCCTATCAGATGTAGGAAGAGGGGTGTACATGCCCTATTTCTTAGTGGTCGGTTTGGAAATAGCGTAGACAGTGCATGACCTGATATACTTGCTGACCTCCTGTCAAAGTTTCGGCCAGTAGAGTTGTTTTTGTAGAATTTCCACTATCTTTTTGACGCTGAAGTGTCCTGCCACCTGATTGTAGTGGAATTCCTAGATCAACTTCATTCGCTTGCTTTATGGAACACATATATGGCCTAGACGAAACAACAACCCATCTTGAAGATGTAAATTAGCAACAACTTCATTTGTGCCCAATATTTGGTAGGTTGTGGTGAAGTCCGGGTCTGTCTCATAGAGTTGGGGCCATCCAGAGGTCATAAGAGTCTAGCACCGTGGTGAGTGTTGTGACTGGCGGTCTGCTGAGGAAATCATCGACACGGTTGATGCTTCATGTTTTATAATTGATGTTGAGGTGGAATTGTTGCAAGTATGTGGACCACTTTTGATGGCGGTCATTCTGCAATTTTCCTTGTGTCTGCATGAACTACAGTGGCTTATGATCCGTGTGGATGACTATCTCCTTCCCAAGAATGTAATGTCTCCATTGGCAACATTCTTGCACAATGGAGTACATTTCTTTGTCGTAATTAGGTTACTTACATACAACATTTGATAGTGTCTCACTATGATAGGTCACGAGGTGGCCGTGCTGAGTGAGAACGATGCCGACAACATAGTCTAAAGCATATGTCTTGATCTCAAAGGGATGTTGCAGGTCTGGTCGTGAAAGTACTGGGGTTGATCACAAGTGTTGCTTCAAATCATCGAATGCTTGTTGTTGGGACCGACCCCACACAAATTTCTCCTTACCACCACCCCTGGTTACTTGGGTGAGGGCCCATGCAATGTGGGAGAATCCCAACACGAACTTGCGGTAGAAATTGGCAAGGCCTTAGAAGATCTAAAGCTTCGTGAGTGTGGTTGGGGATAGCAGTCACAAATGACTTGGATCGTGGTTGGATCCACATTTACACCATGTTGATCAATGATGTATCCTAAGTAATGGACCCTATCCATGTTGAAGGAGCGTATATCTTTTGTTGCCGCAGGGTGTGCAAAACCTGCTTAATATGCTGGAAGAGTTCTGCCCAAGTCTTGCTGTAAATGAGAATGTCATCCAGATACACCACTACAAAATTATTGGTGAATGGTCGCATGATATCGTCCATCATCCTCATGAAAGTGGCTGGAGCATTTATCAAGCCAAAGGGCATGACCAAGCATTTGAAAAGACCTTCCTTTGACTTGAAGACAGTCTTCCATACATCTGTATGTTCTATCAGGACATGGTGGTAGCCAGACTTCAGATCAATCTTACTGAAGTATTTTCCCCCCGTGAGCTGATCAAGGAGGTTGTCGATTTGGGGAATCTAGTACCGGTCTCTGAATGTGATTTTATTCAGGGTCCAGTAATTAATGCAGAGTCACCAGGTTCTATATTTCTTTTGTACCAGGACGATTAGGTTCCCGCAAGGTGATGATATGGGATATATGTTCCCCTTGTGGAGTATTTCTTGGATATGCTACTTGATCTCCTCATTATATAACAGAGAGTAGCAGTAGACTGTCCCATTAAGAAGTGGTGCACCGGGGGTCAAATCGATGGGGTGCTTGACCTGGTAGTGTAGAGGTACCCCGATAGGTGAGGAGAAGATATCTGAGTATGATTCCATGACCTTATCCACTTGCTTCTATTGTATGGAAAGGTTGGTTGTGGAGACCCTGGATGTGGCTGCAATTCTGAGAGTGAATCACGAAGAAGACAAACATCCCCGTCTGAGAGATGACCTTCCTACATTTCTTGTCAAAGATCAAGGAAATAGAACTAGGTGGGACTGCCTCCAGTATCCTGTACAATTTCTTGTTCAAAGTAATAATAACACTGTGAGGCCTAGAAGCATATACAACATGGTGTTTCCATAAATATGGTTGGCCCAAAATAACATTACAAACTTTGAGAGGGGAAACATCACATAATACCTCGTCTTTGAAGGACTTGATGTCGTATGACAGATGACATTGTTGGATAACGTGGATTTCGCTTCCTTGGCGGAGCCATCCAATGGTGTAGGACTGTGGGTGCAGCGTTCTCGGCAGGGCGAGTCTCTTGACAACCTCTGCTGATATGAGGTTCTTCTGGCTACCTCTATCAACGATGAAGTGCAACGGTGTACCCTTCACCCACATCTGTGAATGAAAAAAATGTTCTCCTTCCTCTGGCTTGTCTGGTTCACCAGGATGGAGCTTGGTGGTAGCAATGGTAGCACTGGGTTTTACATCAATGATCCATCTCCCCATTTCTGGTTCTGATTCAGAGTCGAAACTCACATCTGATTTAGAGGATTTCACCTCAGCCACGAGTGACTTCTTTGAGTGGCAATCAACAATGTTATGCCAGGGGCTCTTATGGAAGTTGCACCACTTCCTGGTATATTTCTTTGTCTTTCTAGTGTCATTCTTTTCTTACGGCCTAGTCTGGTTGTCCTAAGGAAGTCCATATTTTCTCTGTCCTTTGTTCTATGGGTTGGGGCCACCCTGTCCTGGATTTTACTGTGAGGGGTTCCCAGGCCCAAATTGTCGTGTCTTTTGTTTGATATTCTGCTCGATTTTGACGACATATCAGTAGGTCGCGCCTAAGAATGAAATGTACAAAAGCTCCATTTCAGCTTGGATGTATCTTTGCAGAATGCCTTGATACTTGAGGGCCAGATTTTGCTCATATTATTTGATACCCAGCTTGGTGCGCAAGGTATGGAAGATATTTTTGAACACGAGCACTACTTAGTCTCTTTCCTGCCGCAGTGTGGTCCATTTTGTATATAGATCGTCATAACTTCTAACAGGGTAGTATTGATCCTTAATATCATCCCTGAAGGACTCCCAGGTGACCGCAAGTATAAATAATGAGGGTTCCTCTGTTTCCTTCTAGTCACAGAAATTTTCCCACCAATATTTGACACGAGGAACAACTTTGAAGAGCGCAAAATTAATCTTTTCTTTATTCAAGAAGTTATGGATAGAGAAATACCCTTCTAGCAGATTCAACCATTTGTCTACAACATCTACATCTATCTGACCTTTAAATATAGGAATATCGAAGTTGATTTGTACCTTGAAGGGGGCAGTGCCTCTGTTTGAGGAAGATGCGTCGCCTTTTGGTAGTCGCCGAAGGATTTGCATAAAACTATCCATAATCTCGTTCCTCTGTTGCGTGAGGGATTCCTTGAGCAACATTTTGAAGGGATCTTCTGTCCCATTGTCTTTCTTTTCTTCCGCCATGAGAGGTTGCTTGGGCATGTGAGATATTTTTTCCTCAAGAGAAACAAGCTCGAGACCCAATTCTTTGTACCCTGACCTCGTTGGGGACATGCATTAAGAACAATAAGGAGAAGACCGCTCTGATACCACTGATCCCAATTTTATGAGAAGAACGAAATGAATACAGATTATTATCAAAATATGCTTAACACAAAATAACAAATTTACATTAAAATTGGTTTCTATTCAATAAGGAAATAAGCTGAAACTGTAAAATGAAATGAAAAACAAGCTTGCTAGAATGGTGGCGGCTTATTTCTGAGAAGAGATGTGACGGTTGTGCTCATTCACCAAAATATGATTACAATGAGGATCTCAAGGAATTTTTACAATAAACGGGAATTTCAAAAACCCTAGACATTCAAAAACCTAACCCTAGGAGATGAAGCGCCAAAAGTCATGTGGGCCCCATTTGGGTAAGTTAGTACATAAGCTTCCCGGGGTCGTAACTTTTGCATACGATCTTCATTTTAGCCACACGATAGCCCATTGGAAAGGCATATTCGAGGACTACACATGTTTCCTGTGGTGATACATGACTGTTGTGAGCCTTACAAACGTTGTTTAGGGCCTTAAAACAACCTTGGAAGTCAGGGACTCGAAAACTAGGAAAAAACTGCCGAACTGGAAAATGACAAAAATGAGCTAGTTGGAATAGGTGGGAGGCCACTGACATCCATCTAGATCACCTTATCTTACCCCTTGCATCAAATAGTAATATTTAATTGTCACTTTAACAAAATTGAAACCCTAAAAATAAGATGACGTCACCCCATTAACGGATGTAATTAACCACTTGAGTAAGTCGTTGGAGAGGAAAATGGAGGTCATTGGGGCTCCTTGAGCTTCCTCATCAAGTGCTAGGGTCAATCCATGTCTCCTACGGTGAAAATATTTCAAGTGTCAATGTTAAATAACTCCATCACCATCAAACCCCCTCAAGCATGATGTCAACTCTCAAAAGATGATGTTTTTCCTCTCCTAGGCAAGTTGTTTGGGTACTAGGGGCTGGGTAAGATCCTCCATCATTCCATGTAAGCCTCCAAAGGCATGTCTCTATGATCCGGTGTGTAGGCCTACAACATCCAACCTATGGGATCCTTCCCCCATGGAAGCCCAAGATAGAAGTGTTCTCCCAAAACTGGCCACCAAGCAAGGTCCTGCAAAACAAAAGGGTACTCACTCCAAATATATCAAGTCAAAGATATCATGAAAAGTGTAAACCACATCTCAATAAAGGCACCTAAACCTGTTCATAAAAACTACCTCATCAAATGAAACAAGTGCTCAAAAACCCTATACAATTGACCAAGTTTAAGTATGGGAGGGGTGTCATAAAAGTCCTATTGGGTAGACCAAAGCCCTAGAGTAGGGGATGCTCCCAAGGATGTCCTTTCAAGTTCATGTAGTGGATGATGAGGTGGAAGGGGTTTAGACTTCATAGTTCAATGAGTTTCATTACATACAAGGGCTCGTATTATCTCATTTATGGGTGCCTTTGTAGAGGGTGTGTGGCACCTTCGTTTGCAATGCACTTTTTCCAA
>WSFP011315116.1:0-42240 GCA_009831015.1 Picea engelmannii | reverse complement strand
AATCAATAACATGGTTAGGATCATTTACATATTTCTTTAGTAAAGATACATGAAATACATTATGCACATTCATGGAAGCAGGAAATGCAAGCACGTATGCAACTGACCCTATTATGTCCAATATTTCGAATGGACCATAGAATTTGGTTGCCAGCTTTGTATAACTACCCAATTTCAAAGAGTTTTCCTTGGGCTTCACTTTCAAAAGTACATGCTCCCCTAATTTAAATTCTCTAACCATCCTGTTCTTGTCTGCATAAAATTTCCGTCTATCCTGAGCTGCCTTTAAATTCTGCTTAATCTTTACCAGCTGGTCTTCCATGTCCTTGAGCAACTCCGGCCCAAGTACCACTCTATCTGTTGGGTTGTCCCAACTCACTGGAGTATTTCATTTCCTACCATACAAGGCTTCAAATGGGCTCATTTTCAATGAAGCTTGATACCCATTGTTATATGCAAACTCAACCAAGTGTAAGTAATATTCCCACTTAGATGGTTTATCCATTACATACATTCTCAGCATGTCTTCAATTATTCGATTGACCCTCTCTATTTTCCCATCTATATGGGAATGATATGTTGTGATAAAGTTTATATTTGTGCCAAATCCTTTAAACAATCCCCTACAGAAATTGGACGTAAACTTTGTATCTCTGTTCGAGACAATTGTCCTAGGTATCCCATGCAACCTAGCAATTTCCTTCATGAAAATTTCTGCAATATTAGTTGTTGTATGCGTTGTCTTCACAGGCACAAAATGAGCAGCCTTTGTTAATTTTTCAACCACCACCATGATTGAATCGTGTTGCTTATTCGTTCTGGGTAATCCTGTGATGAAATCCATGGTGATCACTTCCCATTTATTCTCTGGAATTGGCAATGGCTGCAGCAAACCCATTGGGTGGCTATGCTTAGTCTTCACCTTCTGACATTCCATACATTGAGTGATGTAATCAACAACATCCTTCTTCATTCTCGGCCAAAAGAACTAGATTCTTACTGCTGGAATTGTTTTCTGGTAACCGGGATGGCCCAACATAGGGAACATCGTGCATTTCCTTCAGTACCAAATTCCTCAGTTCTCCAGAATTAGGAACATAGATTCTATTTTTATGCATGAGGAATCCATATTCCTTTATTTCGTACTCCTTTATTTTCTGTGGTACATCTCCTTGCTGTAAGTTTTCCTTTACCTGTAGGTAATGTTGATCTGTAACAAGACCATCTAAAATTATTCTCTTCAAGCCTGAATGATGCAAAATGACAGCAGTAGAATGCATGAGATGCACTCTCCTACTAAGTGCATCAACAACTTTATTCTCCTTTCCCTTGATATGCTTGATATCGAAGTCATACTCACTTGAAAATTCCAGCCATCTTGTTTGCCTGACATTCAAGGTCGATTTTTCGAAAAGATACTTCAGACCAACGTGGTCTATCCTTAATTCAAATTTCTTCCCCATGAGATAATGTCTCCACATCCTCAAGGCATGAACAATGGAAACAAGTTCCAAGTCATGCGTGGCATAGTTCCTCTCATGTTCCTTAATCTTTCCGGACTCATATCCAATTACATGTCCATTCTACATGAGGACTACCCCAAGTCCTTCCCTACAAGCGTCTATACATACCACAAAACTTTCATTTGGCTCGACAATCTTTAACATAGGCACACTAGTAAGTAATTCCTTCAACAGATTAAAATTATTTTCACACTTGAGTGTCCATTCAAATTTAGTTCCCTTCTTTTGCAAAAAGGTGATGGGGTGAGCAATATTAGAGAACCCTACTATGAATCTTCTATAGTAGCCATCTAATCCCGTAAAATATATGACGTCTAACACATTTCTGGGTGTTGGCCATCCTCTATTGGCTTCAATATTCTCTGGATCTATTGCTATGCCCTACTCTGAAATAATGTGTCCCAACTAATGGATTTTCTTTTGATAAAAAGAACACGTACTCAACTTGGCGTACAACTGATGTTCTCTCAGTACTTTCAATACCAATCTCAAGTGATGTTCATTCTCCTCTTCAAACTTAGAATAGATAAGTATGCCATCCAGGAATACTATAACAAACGTTTCCAAATAATTTCTGAATATGCCATTCATTAAGCACATGAAGACAACTAGTGCATTGGTCAGTCCAAAAGGCACCACAAAAAATTCATAATGCCCATACCTGGTCCTAAAGGTTCTCTTATGAATGTCTTCTTCCTTGATTCTTAACTGATGGTATCTTGCCCTCAGGTCAATATTTGAAAATATATTTTCTCCTCTTCGCTGATCAAAGAGGTCATCAATTCGGGGTAGCGGATACTTGTTCTTTATAGTGTACTTGTTCAGTTGTTGGAAGTCAATACACTTCTTAAGGTTCCATCCTTCTTTTTGACAAAAAGTATTGGTGCTCCCCAAGGTGAAACACTTGGATGGATGTACCCTTTTCTCAAAAATTCCTCCAACTGCATTTGTAATTCTTTTAGCTTTGGTGTTCTCATTCTATAAAGTGTTTTTGACACCGGGGCAAATCCTAGCACTAAATCAATTGAGAAATCTATCTCCCTTCTTGGTGGCAATCCGGGTATTTCTTGGAATACATCTTCAAATTCCTATAGCACCGAGAAATATTCAAGGCTTTGCCCCTTTGTATCAACTGGCTCCTCCACATGGGCGGCATATAGTTGACATCCTTTTCTAAAACACCTTTTCAGCTATAAGGTTGAAATCTCCCTTATAGATATGGGTCTTGGAACTCCTTTCATAGTGCTTTGTTGTCCATTTCCATAAAGACATGTAAATGTCTTGTTATGACAATCTAGGACAACATGATGCTTGTCCAACCAATCCATCCCAATCAAAATATCATAAGACCCCAATGGTATGACATTTAGATCAGTACTAGTATTCATGCCATTAAGACTTATGGAACAAATTCTGACCATATCATGGATTCTTCTTTTGGTTCCAGTGGCTAACTGAACCAAACTTGTTTTTCCAAGTTTAATTTTCTCCAAATGTAATCTATCCACTATCTTAGGGTCAATGTAGCAATGGATTTCTCCTGAATCAATCAAAATAGAAACAGGTTGATTTATGATCTTACCTTCCACCTCGATCATATTGGATTGGTACTCTGCTTGTCGATCATTTAAAGTTGCATAGATTCTCCCCATATCTTCGACTGTTGTAGCCTCTTGGATGTTTTGCACAGTCTTCGCTCTGTCCTTTCTGTGTGGGCAATCCTTGTACAGGTGATCTTCCTTGTATCCCCAACATTGGATTGGTGGTCTTCCCCTTTTTCCCAAGGATTCTTCCTTCTTAAAATCCTCCTTAGCATACTGATCTTGATGATTTCTATTAGGCTCATTCTTAATGAAGGGAGGTTTGAATCATTTCCTCCTTTGATCGAAATTCGCATTCTTCTTGTCCTTCTAATATTTCTGCAGGGATTCTCTTCCTGGCCTTTCTCATACAAGTATTTATCCTTCCTGATGGCCTCAGACAAGGTATTGGGTTCATCATACTTGATCTTTTCCTTATAGAAGGATGGCAATCCACTTATAAATCTATGTATTTTCACTTTCTCATCACCAATGAACCTGACATACTTTAACAATCCCAAGAACTTCTTCTCGTATTCTGCCATAGTCATGCTTCCCAACCTGAGTTCAATGAACTCCTGTATTTTCTTGTCATAGAAATGCTCTGAGAGGTACTCCTTCTGGAAGTACTTCTTGAATTGTTTCCAAGTGATCCTACTTTCATTAACATGTTGCACTTGCTTTAGTTGGTCCCACCACACTCCACCTTTCCCATGTAAATGGTAGGTGGCAATCCTACCTTCCAGTTTTGATGAATAGTTATGCAACTGAAAATATCTCTAGAGCCCGAGCAACCATGATTCAACATCATCTTACCTTTCTCTTTCACCATCGAAGGAAGGTGGCTTGAGATTCCTCAGGTCTCTTTGCAAACTATCTATCTCTTGTTTCCTTCTCTGGTGTCTGAAAGGAGACACTTTTGGGATGCTTACCGGATCATCAGATGCATAAAACTTCCTTCCTTAGTAAGGAGGTGAGTGGTGTCCATGAGCTCTGCTAGCACTTCTGGAATAAGCAGCTCTTCCAGGAGCATCTCCTCTTTCCTGACACCTGCCTTATTCCTCTTGTCTTGAGTTTGATTCCTTCTTTGTTTGCCTCTGCAACTTATTTAAACCTTGCAACACTCGAGCATTTATCTAACTTTTCTCTCTCATCAGTCTCTCATTGTCTGCTTTATATCTCTGCACTTCCATCTTCAAGGTTCTTACTGTTTCTATCAACGTTTCATGTTCTCCTTTTTCCTTGCATCTATTGGACTCTGTCTCTGCATTACTGATTCTGGCCTTCGGCCTCCTTTTAATGATTGGAGGCTCCCTCACCTTCTCCCATTTCCTCAATATGAATCCTGAGATGATGCGCTTAAGCCTCTTAATTATGCAAAATGTGCAAGCGACCATTTTGTTAGAATTATGTGTATGATAGACAAAATTGCCAAACCATGCTACAAGTCTCTTTCTTGTTTATGGAGATCATATTACTATTCTCTAAAAATAACAGTGTCATGTTATCCCTGGCTGACATAGAGTTCACCCTGTGCAGGTGCTTCCTTCAAACCACCTCCCAGGTGACCGAGGCTAAATCCTCCCTTAGCACTTTTCTGTCTTAGAGACAACCAATTCAGTCCTTATCCTTCCTTCCTCATCTCTCAACCTACATATGACCAAGGCCATGACCCTGCACTTAGCTGAAAAAGATCTTGTCCAGAGCTTCGAGACTTCAGAGCTTTTAGCCAGGACCAAATCAACGCTCCTCGTCCTCTTTCACGATCAACGATCGAGATCTTCTTCAAGACTCTGTGCTTCGGGAGTCTCAACTTTTCTTGCTTGCCTCCTCCTGGTACGCCTTTACCCAGGGTTCCTGATCTACCGATAGGTGTCCTCCCACAGATCGATGGCTGTGAATCATTTCATCCTTTTGGGCTTCATAATTTTCAGGCTTCCCTCCTGCACTTTTTCCCAGAGTGCTTTTACCCACAATCGACGATCCCTCGATGCATGTCCTCTAGAATTGATGGTCAATATATACTCTGGCGTTCGAGATTTTTTGACCCAACCAGCCTATCACCTCCTTCCCTTATGGAGTGCCCAGTCTTCTAAACCGCATGATCTATTTCCAGGTGGCGAAATGTTGGAAGCAGACACGTGGCCCAATCAGGCAGGTGACATGTGTCACGTTCTATTCGAATTTTCAAAGTTCCAAATGCCAAAAACTTACTGACAAATGACACACATCCCATGTGTCCATGTCATCCCCGGTCATGTCATCCTACCTTATCAGTTCGACTCTTCGGGCTTCGGGGCTTCGAGAGTTTTCAAACTAGCACACTTCCAATTATCTCAAACTCCAAATTATCGAACTGGCTAATCTGTCGCCACGTGTCCTCCTGGATCGGACGACTAGGTTTCACTTCGGGTCTTCACCTAGAGTCCAAGGATCTGCTCCATGTGTCCTCCTCAATCTAATGACTATGATTTCTTTGGGGCTTCAGACTTCGGAGATCTCAAACTTAAACCTTTTTCCTTGAAAATATTTTTATCTAAAGTTCACGATCTTCTGATGTGTATCTCCTATGGATCGACGACCACGATTCCTTCGGGATTCCAGACTCTGGAAATCTCAAATTTCAAACTTATTTGGCCCCAGATGCTTTTATCCGAAGTCATGGATCTGGTGATGTGTAGCTCTCGGTAGATCAATGGCTCAGATATTCTCGGATGATCGGACAGTCGAGGTTTTCTCTGGCTCTCTGGCTCTCCAAGCTTCAAGAGTCTCAAACCTCAACTAAAAATCTCTCGAATGGACTCCTTCGGAGTTAGTAATCTGCTGACACATAAACTTTGGATGATCGACAGTCAGGATCTAATTCAGACGATCCAAAAGTCGACGTTTACTTCGAGTCTCCGACTCTCTGGGCTTCGAGAGTCTCAAATCTCAAATTCTCCTTGCTCACTCTTTCTCGGAGTGCTTTCACCCAGAGCACATGATCGATTGACACGTGTCCTCCTATGGATCGACGGTCCCCAACTACTTTTACTATTCAAAGTTTCGATGTTCGACCCCTACTTGTCACATCATTACATGCCTTTCAATTTGCGAGGGCATGCATCGACGGTTTGGAGTAACCCTATTTTCTCCAAACAATTCTCCTGATGCTGACACGTAACCCCCCAGGGAAACCATGGTTTGGATTGCGGGACCGCCTTGGGAAATTATCTCTCATGCAACTCAGTTCCCTGCAATGCCTTCCAGCCATTGATCTCTCTCCCCAATGGGATCCGACGATCACGACCTTAACCTTTCTTCCTTTTCATCAGATGACCCCTATTTACCTATCCTTCAACCCAATGACCCTGGATCTCCCGATTCTACCATGGTGATCATTCCCAAATTAAAAAGGAATGGTCATGATCCTTCAAACCCTCACAGAGGTTCTATGGCGTTCTGTCTCCTGTGTAGCATCTGCAACGCCATTCCTCCTGATCTTTTCAACTTCACGGTCATAGTTCGATCTCGACCACAATATTCTGACCAACAGACCCGACCCATACCTGCCCGGTGTTTCAACCAGAAGCTATGATACCAATCTTTAGCATACCCAGCCACCCGCAGGCTATGTACACTACCTACAAGCCCTCCCTTGGACTTGTTTCTCATGCTGAACTTATTTATTTATTAAGGATGCATAAGAAACAAATTTAATGACATGCACAAAAATATCCAACAAGCATGCAAGATCTAAAGATTATGTTAAATGATAATTAAATATACACAACAGAAATACATTCATATACATGTAAATGACAATTAAAATACACATCGGAATACATTCATACATAGATAGTAATATCATGATAGAGAGAACTTATCTTTATGAAGGATGACACTGGTTGGTTGCAGACCAAGGACGTTCCACCCAACCGTAGACACCGTTGCTCTAAATCCCAACACCAGTGTCACCCCTGAGCCAGGGCTATGAATCCATAAGGACAGTTCCAGAGTGTAATTGGGTTCCCAAACCAGTCAACTCTCAAGCTCTCACAGGTTTCTCGACACCCACAACAATCCAAGTACCCATCTCTCTTCTACCCAACCTGTGCCACCCGAGAGAATGGACCTCCACCCTTCTCTGCCACACAGTCCCTCTGGCAGTCCTTCTCCTTCCTTCTAAGGCTTCCAGCATAGCTGGTCCAAAATCTCAATGATGGAACTCTTAGGACTCACAGTTGTGAACAAAACAGGGCACGGGCCAATGAATTTTAGACATGTAGGCCCCAGGTCACGACTGGATCACACCAGCGACCACTATAGCCAACTATCCTGTGGCTAATTTCTTTAGCAGCTCTGTTTCCTTTTCCAAGCCAAGATGCAGGTGATGATGGATCAATGGATGAGTCAGGGGGGTGCATGGGAGTGTTTGCATGGGAGTGTGTGAGGGAATAATGAGTGAGGGAACGGTAAAACAATGAACAAGTCATTAGTCCAATCCCCCCATCAAACCAGAAGTGGGTTTAAGTAACCTCGTGGGGAAAACAAGGATCTCCTAGCCTTCACCAAGAAGTTCACGTAATCGATCCCCTCCCTTAGACAAAAAGGGTAATAAGAAAAAATAGGAATAAACACTTAGTCCCTGAAGCTCCCTCTCTTGTGGAATCATAGCCCCCTATAAATCTAGTCCTTGTTCGTCTAGCAGCCAGTAATGTATTTATTATTATTAATGATCAAAACATTACATTTCTTGGGCATATTTGCCCTTCAATAATTGTTTGGGCACTTTGGCCTCTCAGCATTGTAACAATACATTATTTAAAATGGGGGTGCAAAAACCTGGGGTGTTACATAAAGTCATATTTATATTTAATCCACTTTTGCGTAAACTCCATTTCCACTTTTGTATTTATTAAAGTGATACCAAGGTCACATTTGTATTTAATCACTTACTAACCTTTGACATATATTTTATCACTTATTAACCTTCGACATTAATGACAATTTATTCAACAATTGACTACCTGGGTGGATCTAACCATTGGTGGCTGCTAGGAATTGTTTGGGTTTGAAGGGTCATCCAACTTCGTCCTAGAAAGTATGATGACCAAAACTTGCTACAAAATATCGACTATTGTGTTGATCTGAAAGACTCAAGGGTTCTCGGTGTTGCATAAACAAATTTCCCTTCAACTACACTTTGAAATGATAGTGCACAATAAAGTATTCAAGAGGGAGACTCACCAGTATTTTTTTTTCATCACGATCCTGTCTCAACAGAATATACATTCACCAGGAAAACTCGACTAGACCAGTGTAGTAATTGAAATTGTTTCATTCCTTCATTTTCATTCTTTCAAAGCACTCAACCAGGCGATCCCTTGTATTCTGGTATTCCACTACGTTCTTGTAACTCGGTATTCTTGTAGCTTTTACTGCAATTCCATGCCATACTCCACTATGGTACTTCTTTTCTTCATGTTGACATTAATACCAACACAATATTTCCATCACCACCAACCTCTTTTCATAGATGGATTGGATTGGGAACACCTTTAGACATCCCCTTTGGACATAAGAGAAAGATTTTTGATTAATTGTATTTTTGTATTTCCAATGGAATTAATGTAAATTGTGATTTTAATTCAACATTTGTTTTATAAAGTGGTTGGTACCATGTGCGTTATCAAAATAAAAATAATCCATGCTTCTAATAAATATTTGGTCTAATGTTGGAACATACTAAATGCATTATGTATACTAATAACATTGGTTTAATGTTCAATATTTTTTCAATTGAAATCCTAATAACGAGTGACTTCTCTACCATATACTATTGCACCCCACTACAATGTCGAATTGAGAGAATTTTTATAGACAAGAAAAAATCATAGAAGAAACATACTAAACATGTTTGTATCAACCACCTATTCAATTCCCCCTATGTCTTGAGTCACCAAATTAGAATTCCTATATTAACACTAATTCTTCACGTGTTGGGAATGAAGAAAATGATATAGAATTTGGTATGGATGATTTCTTATGGGGTGCCTATCCCTTGGAGGAATTTCATTACATGCATTCTAGAAATATGAGCCAGGGGAAGATGCTCGCATTGTCGATAACTTCTTCGAAATTAGCCTAAAATCTAGTTCAACCAACCCTCTCTTTGGACATGGGTCAAGGTCTACCTAACTAGGGACAACAGTATTATTGTACAACTTGAAGTGAATGTACGGTTGGTTAGACATGTGTTTCTTGGCACTATTAAGGTAACTAATCATTAAGTTCATTATATTTTTATTAATATTGTCACACAATCCACAATGAAAATGGATTTTATACATCCTTGATAACAACGTACATTTCTATTATCCAATAATTGCATTTTACTAAAAGGTGATCTACTTCCAAGTAATAATGTCCTCCCTGGCATCTATGAAGAGAGGTAAAGGAACTGCTAAAATGGTTGGGGGTTGTGTACATATCATATCACATTTGTCAATATATATATATATATATATATATAATGTGGACACAATAGGTACCAAAAATTTAAAAAACAAGGGGAATGTGCATGTTCATCATCATAAGATATTGAGGCACATGCCTATAATTCCAAGTATTCAAAGGCTCTTTCATTGCGAAGAATTATTCATGTTCCATGGTGGGATGACTCACATATAAGTGATCAAGGATTTATGTGGATCCTACTAGATTCAATAGCCATGAATCATATAGAGGATACATGTCCTAAGAAATTCAAGGATAAAGTATGAATCCCTTGATTAAGCATAGCCATGGATAGAGTTAACATGTGTTCTCTCTAAAACACCAACTATTATATTTGGCTAGTGGTACTGATCAATAACAATATCAACCCATAGTTTTCTATGAAGAATGAACATCTTATGTTGGCTATTTTTAGTCCATAGTAGAAGACAAGTGAAGAGAATGGATGTCTACCTCCAACCATTAACCAATTAATTGAAGCAATTATGGGAAGGTATGCATGTATGTGATGTATCAAGACCCATCCTAGTAGATAGTTATTTTACATTGCATGAAATATATGCATCCACCATGCACAATTATCTAAGAATAGGATTTTTCTCTAGTAAGCATGTTGATTGATTTGTTCATATCCATAACATTATTTAGTGTATTTAATTTGGTGCATGTGGTGTTTTTTATTAGAAATTTAGAAGTTTTAGAGTATAAATAATACAATATAGCTAGATTTATTGAAGAAATGATAAAATATAACATCAATAGGAAATAAAATAACTAGAATACCACAAAATGTTATATATCCTTATTGATGAGAACAATGTTCACTTTCCTCTTCGAGGGGGAAACCTCCAAATGAGTAAAGCTATGATTACAATATACTTCACAAGACATCTCATTACATTGATTCTACTTATCTATGTAGTCATATCTACCTCCTAGTAACATTTTGGAGAAAAACCTTTCTAGTAGGTGTAACCTTCTAGTAAGCCCTCTTACAATAATTGTTTTCACACTATATCTACTACATAGGCCTTATTTACTAGAGATGGTCTCAATACAACAATATATATCTACTTAAGGGGGTTAGGGTAAGACGCTAACATGCCCTCCCCCTTTTAAAGTAGCCTTGTCCTCAAGGTTGTAGATGAGGGAATTCCTTAAGGATCTATATTGGTTCCCATGTGGAATCTTATGGATATGTATCTTGCCATTTTATTAGGACCTCTTGGATAGTGCACTAGTGGAGATGGTTCTCTCATTCATATAGGATGGCCTTTGAATGAAATTAAATGGAACCTTCTTTGTCTGATTCTTGAAGGCTAGTTTAAAAACAACAATTAGATTTGATCACTTTATTTAATCAAGAGACATGAAAGATTGGATGACTTTAAGAGTGGTTATGAAGCTCCAAATTGTAAACCACTAGCCCAATACATTTTAAGGTATTATAGGGGCCATAAAAATTGGGAGAAATATTTTGGTGGTGGTTGTCTTTGAGGGAGGTCTTCTTATAAGGCTACAAGCGAAGTGACACCTAATCCCCTTCTTCAAAATGGAATTTAGAAAAATGTTGATCAAGTTATTGCATCATCTTGTTCTAAGCCATGAAAAAATTATTCTCGAGAGTGAAAATAATATCAACCCAATATGTGAGGGTTTTCTCTACTTCCTACATTACAAAGACTCCTAGTAAGTAGGATAGTATTGATCAATGCTTTTATTTTAAGCAAAATTTCATCAATTTGGCTAAATTTTATTTTTTTTTAAAGAAATTTAGGCTAAATTTTTTCATATTTAACTAAAGATTAAAAAAAAACTTCTAGCCTAATTTATGATTATAGTTGTGCATGCGCTTATATTTTTCGTTTAAATATAAACATTTTTCATCAATGTATAATAGGTTTTCCTAATATTTTCACCAAGTCAATAATTATGCATCCCAAAGTTTTGGGAATATTCGCTACATATGGATGATTGATTAATCGAAACTACTATTGGCAAAACCATGAATTTTCAATTGAAATCATGTAAATTTACGTAGGAAAAGAAAATGTTTTTAATACTTGTAATTTTTTTCATTTTTTCAACATGTAGCGGGTATATGATTTTGTATATTAGTGTGTAGAACTTTTTGCATGTATTTCTAAAGATATTTTCGATTGCCATTACTTTTTGTTGAAGTTCCCTTTAATTGATATGAATTTGTTACAAACTCAAGTTCTATTACTGATTGAATTTCACAAGAATTTTGTCAAAAGAATTGCTTGAAAGGTATAGACTACAGGTATGCCTTGGAGAAAAGGAAGACATACTTATCAATGAATAAAATCATGAAAAATTCATATTTAGTTAAGTGCATGATATGTATAAAAACAAGTTGTGATTATCTCATATGAAATGTTTTACTCTGTATAGATGCATTCAAATGAATTCATTCAATTAGTAATCTTTGTCTATCAAGTATCCAAACAAGACTGGAAAAGGATCCTACATTTTATTAAAAAAAACACCATGGATGAGATAGTGGGACATTAGCAAACACTGCAATGTCATGGATGTGTGACTTCTTCTCCACGTATGGATAATGTATGTCAGATAGAGACATAATACATATTCCAAATAATTTATCAAGATGAGAAATCTATAACTTATACAAAGAATATGTTGAAGGTGGTGAAGAAAATGGTAATTTCATTGGATAGGCATGTTTTACAAGAATATAGAAAAAACAATTCAACAATTCTCATATTCCTGGGAAGCCAAAGACGGGGATTTGCAGTACATGTGCTTCTCTTAAATCATGAAGGGATAAATCTAAAGGGGTAGAAAGAGGTATGTATCTACAAAATTATTTGTTCAAATTGGATAGTTATCGATTATGAAAACTCGTTATCAATATTTTCATTTTATGTTATGTGTAGATTGCATTATCAAAGAACTTCAAGAACATTACAATCAACAATCAAGTGAACAACAAAAGTTGTACCAACATTGAAAGATGTGTTATGATGCTCTAGAAAAAATATATAGGTTTGATAATTGAAGGCATGGAGCAAGGAAAAATAAAATCATTTACTACATTTTGTTTGTACACCAAAGAATTTATAAGAGAATTTTATTCAATTTCACTTGGTTGGTTGTATGGTTTATAATGACCAAATGTCTTAAAGGGTTTACTTCATAGCTCCAAATATTCACAATGATACAAATTTGACTATCACCATAATTTATCATGTTCTTACTCTTTGGTATGGTAGTCTTCCTCAAGTTATATATCCACAATTGGGAAACACTAACCATGAAACCAAAAATCATATTGTGTTTAGATATCTAAGTGCGCTTTTAGGGATTTTTTAAAAGGTAAAAGTTAGCTTCTGTATTCTTGGGAACACATGACTATATTGATCAAATGTTCAGTCATTTTATAGTAACATTGAAGAGGAATAATGTTGGGAGCCTACAATATTAATTGAAATTATTAAGAAATCATACTTTCCAAAGACTTTTCTTCACACATTGGAAGAAACACTTGACATGCAAAGATTTATTTAGGGATCACATGGTAAAGAAAAGTGAATTAAACAAATTGATGACATTAGCTTCTAGCATCAATTCTATATCAAAAACAATTAATGGCTAAACACTTATATAGGGAAAGAAGTACCCAACTAGTGTAGAATGGGGGACTTCATCAAGTTTATAAATTTTGAAGTCCATTCCATAGTGTCCAATGCTTGCCTCAAAGTTATTGTTATTACAATCAACTGCTAAAATCAACCATGCATGAAGGCATAATAAAGATGTAGAATATTCTAAATTCTTGGAAGAAATAAAAAAAGTCGATTAAAGATACATATGAGTACTTTGATGTTTTTGATTTAGTTTAGTGGGATTCTTATTTCAATGGTGAAAATGACATAATTTCAAGCTAAACAATTGAAAATAAAATTTTGAAGACACCATTTATTTAGCTAGAAAGCATGCCAAATGAATGTGAGAAAATAAATGTTGTTGAACATGAATCTGAAGGTGTTATTAAGTCTTCACAAGAAGAGAAAATAGAAATGTATATTGCGTCTAGAAGATCATGTGCATAACATGAAGCCATGGAACACCTTTACAAGGGTTCAATGCAAGATATTAAGGAAGGTTTCAATTATTGTACTTTTAGTGATTGAAGATCCACATGGTTATCCATTATGGATTGAAAAAGTTATGAAATTCAATAAATAAAATGAAGAGGCTATATCATTTGATGTACATTGTATGCAACAAATACACAACCATTTAATAGTGAATACAATATGGAGATGGTATTTGAGAAATTGATTAGAAAAATGAAGAAAAGGAAGGGTCAAAATATAAATTGACATTGTAGTAAAATATTAAAATTAAAGAATGTTGACATACTTATTCATGACTTCCATTTCACACAGAGAGGCTCTACGAAGATTATTAAGACATTGTTGGAACCCAGTCATAGATAATTAGAAGGATTCTGACATCTGAAATATTGGGTATACATGTAGACTTAGATGGTGCACTCATTGATAATAGAGAAGAATATGGGTCATTTTTGTAGGATAATTGTACCCTACATGAGTTACCTCCATTAGGCTCTTCCTAGACCTAAGACGGAATAGAGATACAAACAATAGAATTTCCTAGATCTTAATCACACATGAATAAATCTATGAGATGATGGGATAAGAAGGCTACTTGGTAATTTGATGGTTGTCCTTGCATGCTCCTTGGTTGTTCTCTCTTTCAAAGATGTCCTTCACTTTCATGAATGCGTATATGCACATATGGAAACACAAATGAATACCTCTCACAAGATCAAATTTGACATTTATGAATTAATAACAGATCTAACAATATAAAATGGAAACATGGGAATATTAACTCTCTATAAGAACCATAATGACCACATACAACCAAATAGAGGGAAAGTCATGTGCATCTTCTATTAATAAAATAATAACCTTACAATAAAATGACTTGATGAAGCTCTTTCCAATCTCCTTTTCCAAGCTCTATGATCAATCCGACAATATAAGATTACTCTTTCTTTTCCTCCCCCTTTTTCCATGAGAGACTTATTTTCCTCCCACTTTTTCCATGAGAGACCCTCAATATATAGGATGATAAAGATAAGATGGGGGATAAATATAGACACTCAAGATAACAAACTTCTTGAGGTCATATTAAGAGAAAATTAAAATTTTATCTCATCTCTTTGTAACAAATCATAATTGGGGAGTAATAGACCTAGTCGCACCCTGCATTCACATAGTTTGTGACTGGTCGTGAATTTCAAGAGAGAAACTTGTGATCAACAAATTTGGGTCACGAGTTGTAAAGGAACAAACTATGACTAGGCAAAAGTGATGCAGGAGCATCGCAAGAAATCAGTAGCAAGCGAGCGTGAAGGTAGAAGACAACTGAGATGAGCACAATGCATTTTTGCACATGTTGAAAATGTTTTGAAATAGTTAAGGAAGGCGTACGCGCATTTATGAATAAGTGGTTGTAAACATATCTTGAGCAATCTTCTCTCATCTGTCGATGTAAAAGGCATTTATGCCCAGTTAATGAAAGTAGGTAGATTTAAATTCCAGATTAGATAGTTTTAGGAACAAAAACGACTATAGACACCCTCATATTTGTATCATTGTATCAATCAGAATTAGATCAATTAAGCACACTAGCATAGAGAAGAGGAGAGTTGTAGTAGAGAGTTGTAGAGAAGAACCCATGTACAGAAGTTTTGAATTAATATATGAAGCTTTGATTCAGATTCATGGTGTTATGATGCTTTCTGTGTATACATGGTGAATGGTATACTCATGGTTGTTTATTCTCTCTCTATTGTGAATTTTCTTTAATACTGTGTGTGAATGTATGTTTTCATGTTGGATGTTTGAAGTCTAAGAGAGAGAGAGAGGAAATGAGTTTCAATTGTTTCTCATCCTGAGTTAGAAGATCCTACAAGGAGTGCAGTGAAACGTCCGCAAGGAGTGCATTGACAAAGACTCAGAGTTCATCTCTGAAAGCTCAGGAGGGATATCGTTGTTCTCATTTCAGCAGAAGTGCAAGTGAAGTACAAGAGCCATGCAAGGCATGCACAGGATAGCTGAGTCCTTAGAACTTATCAACTAAGGTTGAGAGAGATTGAAGGTTGTTGTTGCAGAAGGTACACAGAATCAGGAGTTCAAATACGTAGAAGTATTTGAAGGTCTGCCGCAAGGAGTACGTGCAGGAGTTCTTTGGTGACTTGAAGTTGTCAGAGGCAAGCTCAAAAGGGTTAATTCCTTTGAAGTGTTCAAAATGGGGGAGTCAAAGTCATTTCGCAAGATTTGAGTTCTAGTACAAGAATATTGGTTCATTTCTAAGGATTTGTCAAGGAAGGAATCAAGTGGTTGGAATTCTTCAAGTAGAACTCCTGAAATCACGAGAACCGTAAGATCCAGAGAAGTTACAAGGTGGATAAGGAAGGACAAATCCATCACTTTGGTACCAAGAGTCAACGTGGACCACTGATCGTGAACTGCTGGAGCATCAAATTATTTCGGGAATTCGGGATTTGTGAGTCTGGAGTGTAATCCAAAACCCTTGGTCACTCTAACTCCCAAATCACAAAAAGGATAGCCGAGCACGAATTTCAAAATTTTGGTAATTCAGGATTCAGAATACCAAAAGTCCTGTGGACAAGGAGCTTGGGCCCTTGCACTTAGAATTTTGAAGTTGCGAAATCCGAGATATTGTGAAGTGGTATTTCGACATTTCGGGAATCAGGATTTCGACATTCTCGTTGACAAGAATCTGGGGCACTTCACATGAGAACCCCCGAAATTGTGAAACATGAAATAGTGTGAAGTGGCATTTCGGGGTTGAGGAACCCAAGAGGACAGTGTTCTGGGATCGAGAGTCTTGGACTCCCGGTACCCAAAAATCCGAAATCACGTGGGTCATCGGATCGACGAGAGGCTTATAGTCGTTGATCCCGTTGGAGATATTGTTTCGGAGTTCGAGGTTTGTGGAGGCTAGGGAGTCGGAAGCCTTACAGTAGGACTCACGAAATCACCAAGTCTGAAACCCCAAAAAGGTGAAAAGTTTCGATAGAAGCCAGCCTTTTGCTGAACATTTCGAGTTTCAGCATTTCGATAGTCACGAAGACAAGAGGTCAGGATTCCTTGTTCCAGAACTCCCGAAGTCACAAAATGCAATACAGTTGTGTAGGAGGACGCAGCCAAGCATTTCAGGAAAATCGGCATTTTGGGTTTCAGATGGTGGAAAGGTCGAGAACCTCGACAATAGGATTCGCGAAATCGCGAAACCCGAAATCCCAAAAAGGAAAGAAAAGGAAAAGTCCCGATAAGAAAAAAAGGCGCGATCATTGTTATTATGGTCAGGGGAGTTGAGTGATGCTTTGTGTTGGTTCACATGGGGCATACTCATAAGGACCTGTGGAAAAAAACTGCTATTGTGTGTGTGTAGGATTCCTTGTGGAGGAACCTAAGAGTCAATCAGATTCAGGAGGGCAGATTTAGAACGATCTTGTGCGGACCTTGATTCTGAGGATTGGGGGTTCTGCGTCAGTTGTGGTATTAGAGCCTAGAACAATTTCTTTGTTTTATGTAGCAGAGAAAAGAGGAGCATTTCTCAGCCATGCCGCCGAGAAGAAGAGATAGGCCCGTGCCAATGCCTGATCTAGCATTGGAAAGGGAAATGCGCAAACTCCATGCCATACTTGATGCCATGGAGACAACATAGAGGCGCATAGTCAATGTTGGGGATATCAGCGAGGCTAAAAATGAAAATGAATCTAAAACGAAGGAGAATAAGTCGCAGTCGAAGATGCAGCAGATGAATGCCTATTCAGGGATGTTGCAAGGATAGGTGCCAGGGAAAAAATGGAGATTTCCATGTATGAGGGGAACCTGGACATTGAAGAGATTCTAGACTGGATTAGAGCTCTGGATAAATATTTTGAATATGAGGATGTCGAGGAATACAAGAAGGTTAAACATGTTGTCACAAGACTAAAAGGACATGGAGCATTATGGTGGGATGAACTGCAGGCTGACAGACACTGCAAAGGCAAGCAAAAAATCAAGAGTTGGGATAGAATGGTTGCAAAGATGAAATCCAAATTCATACCCAAGGACTATCAAATCAATCTGTTTAAGAGGATGCAGAATTTGAGACAGAAGCTGATGTCAATGAAAGAATACATTGAAGAGTTCTACAAGCTAAACATCAGAGAAGGTGATCGGGAAAATGATGATGAAAAAGTTGTCAGGTATATGAATGGTCTAAGATATGACATTCAGGATGAGATGAGCATGATGACCCTTCAGAATGTAGAAGATTCTTATCAAATGGCTCTGAAAGCTGAAGAAAAGCTGAGTCGAAAGCAAGGTCAAAGAGACCGAGGCAGAAGTCAAGCCAAAGGCAAAACAATTGCCCCGGACAGGACTCAGAAACCTAAATAAGAGTGGAAGAAACCTCAAACTCAAATTGAGAGAGGTGGAAGCTCACAGAGAGGACAGGGTGCTGATAGAAATACTTTTCCTCGAACCAGAGGAAGAGGAAGAGGCAGAGGTGGAGAAATAAAATGCTTTACCTATGGGAAAATTGGACACAAATCCTACGAATGTCCAGATAGAAAGAAAGAGGGTGGTGAAACTCACATTGCCGAAGCACAAGGACAGAATGTTGAGGCAGAATATGCTGAGGGTGGAAGATCATTGATGATGAGAAAAATTCTCTTAACGCCAAAGAAGGAGGCAGAGAACCCAGCCCAAAGGAATAGACTTTTTCGGACTGCTTGCAAGACGAAAGACAGGGTATGCAAAGTCATTGTGGATAGTGGTAGCAAACAATAATCTCATTTCTACAGAGATGGTAGAAAAACTGGAGCTGGAGACTATTGAACATCCAAGCCCATACAGAGTTTTGTGGTTACAAAAAGGACATCAGGTAAATGTCACTAAACAATGTTTAGTTGAATTTAAAATAGGAGGATATAAGGATGAAATATTATGTGATGTCATTCCCATGGATGTTTGTCGTCTATTGTTGGGTAGACCATGGCAATATGACAGAAATGTGATTCATGATCGGAGAAAGAACACATACACCCTGGAGAAGAATGGGAGAACTCACATGTTGTTTCTGATTAAGGATAAAGAAGTGAAACCAAAAGTGAGGAACACTGTACTCTCATGAGTGGGAAGGAACTTCTTAAGGAGGTTAAGAAGAAGGAAGACACACAATTTATTGTGGTCAGGAAGCCTATAATTGTTTTGACTAGTACAAGAGTGGATGATTTACCAGAAGAAATCCAGAAGTTGCTAGAAGGGTTTGTTGATATAGTAGTGGACGAACTACCTCGTTTGTTGCCACCTATCAGAAGTATAAGTCATCACATTGATATTATACCTGGAGCCAGTTTACCAAACAAATCAACGTACAGGTTAACACCATAGGAAAATGAAGAAGTCAAAAGACAAGTCCAGGATTTAATGGAGAAAAGATTGATTAGAGATAGCTTGAGTCCATGCGTTGTTCCGACAGTGCTCAGCCCAAAGAAAGATGGAGGCTGGAGAATGTGTACAGACTCGAGGGAAATCAATAATATTACCATCAGATACATATTTCCATTACCAAGGATGGATGATTTGATGGATTCCTTAAGTGGAGCAAAGTGTTTTTCAAAGATTGATTTGAAAAGCGGATATCATCAAATCCGAATGAGAGAAGGTGATGAATGGAAGATAGCATTCAAGACGAATGAGGGGCTGTATGAATGTCTTGTTATGCTGTTTGGATTAACAAACGTGCCCAGTACTTTCATGAGATTGATGAATGAAGTCCTGAAAGAGTTTGTCGGGAAATTAGTCATCGTATATCTTGACAATATATTAATTTTCAGCAAAACAGAAGCAGAACACTTGAAGCATTTAGCTACAGTGATGAGGAGATTGTAGCAAGAGAAATTGTTGATAAATATAAAGAAATCAACATTTATGAGGACATAACTCATTTATTTGGGTTTTGTTATCTCTGCAAATGAGTTGAACATGGATCCGAAAAAGGTAGAAGTGATTAAGAATTGGCCATCGCCGAAAAGTGTTTTTGAAGTTCGAAGCTTCCATGGATTAGCTAGTTTCTATAGGAAATTCATCCGAAATTTTAGTGGGATTAGTCCACCAATGATGGACACAGTGAAGAAAACACACAAATCTTTTCATTGGACAGAGGAAGCAGAAAAAAGTTTTAATTTGCTGAAGAAAAAGATTACTAAACAACCAATTCTGGTGTTGCCAGATTTCAGTAAGACATTTCAGGTCAAGTGTGATGCTAGTGGATTTGCAATTGGAGTGGTCTTAAGCCAAGATGATAGGCCGATCGCATAATTTAGTGAGAAACTGAATGACACAAAGGTTAAGTACTCCACATATGACAAAGAATTATATGCGGTCATACAAGCGCTGAAGAAATGGAGACATTATTTGGTTCCTAAAGAGTTTGTTTTGTACAGTGACAATCATGCCTTACAATTCGTGACTCAATAGGAGAATTTGAACCAAAGACATGTTAAATGGGTTGAATACATGCATAATTTTACTTTTGTAATTAAACATATTTCTGGAACTGCTAACAAAGTTGTTGATGCTTTGAGCAGGAAATGTTTGTTGATGCAGGAATTTAGAGTCAAAACTTTGGGTTTTGATAATCTCAAAGAAATGTACAGAGACGATCTAGATTTTAAAGAGGCGTATGAGGCATCTGAGAATCCAATTCTCAGGGATAGAAGCCAGTGGACCGAATATATGATCCAGGATGGATTATTATTCAGAGGCAATCAATTATGTATTCCAAAATGCTCCATGAGGGAGAATTTGTTGAAAGAAAAACATAATGGAGGATTGGCCAGACATTTTGGTCATGACAAAACGTTCTCTAAATTAAATGGCTCATATTTTTGGCTAGGGATGAGGACAGATGTCAAAACATTTGTGGACATATGTAGAATTTGTCAGCACACAAAGTAAAAAAGGCAGAACACTGGGTTATACCAGCCATTACCCATACCTGAGAGGCCCTGGGATGCCATAAGCATGGATTTTATATTGGGGCTGCCAAGAACGCAAAGAGGATTCGATTCAATCTTTGTGGTGGTAGACATATTTTCCAAAATGGCACATTTTATATCATGTCAAAAAACCAGCGACGCAACTCATATTGCGAACCTGTTTTTCAAGGAAGTTGTCAGACTTCACGACTTACCAAGAAGTATAGTTTCAGATCGAGACACCAAGTTCGTGGGACATTTCTGGAGGACTTTATGGAAGAATATAGGGAAAAAAAATTTATTTAGCTCAACTTATCATCCTCATACGGATGGGGAAAAAAAAGTTGTGAACATGAGCTTAGGAGATTTGCTGAGGAGCCTAGTGACTGAACACCACAGCCAATGGGATCATATTCTACCACAGGCAAAATTTTCTTACAATGATTCGATCAACAGAAGCACAGGACAAAGCCCGTTCCAAATTGTATATGGAATGCAGCCAAGGGGAGTTTTTGAATTGAGGGATGTGGAACAAGATGAATTCAGAAGTGCTAGTGCAGAGGATTTTGCAGAAGCAATGAAGTAGCTTCACAGCAGAGTCAAGGAACATTTGCAAAATTCAAGTCAAGAGTACAAGCGCAAAGCAGATCAACACAGGCGAGAACTTCAGTTTGAGGTTGGTGATTTGATCCTTGCACATCTGAGGAAAAAAGGTTCCCAAGGGGAACATATAACAAACTAAAAATGAAGAATATTGGACCATGAAAGATCGTAAAGAAATTTGGGGCAAATGGATATGAGATTGAATTACCCGATGGGATCGGAATTTCACCGATATTCAACAGTTCAGATTTGTACCCTTACAAAGCTGAAGAAGTAGGGACAGAGAATGAACAGACAGAGGTTCAATGGACCAAACAAATGCCTATAGTTGAAAGGCCACAGATGGAAAGTATAATTGACAAGAGAGTCAACAAAAAGACTAGGAGGAAAGAGTATTTTGAATATTTGGTCAAATGGAAGGGACATCCAATTGAAGATGCCAGCTGGGAAGATGAAGCAGAAATTCAGAAGCATGGACAGACTGTGCAAGACCTCTTGAACATGAGTTCATGAAAATTTACAAGTGAGGGAGTATGATGCAGGAGCATCGCAAGCAGCCAGCAGCAAGCGAGCGTGAAGGCATAAGACAACTGAGATGAGCACATCGCATTTTTGCACATGTTGAAAATGTTCTAAAATAGTTAAGGAAGGCATATGCGCATTTATGAATAAGTGGTTGTAAACAGATCTTGAGCAATCTGCTCTCATCTGTCGATGTCAAAGGCATTTATGCCCAGTTAATGAAAGTAGGTAGATTTAAATTCCAGATTAGACAGTTTTAGGAACAGGAGGGAAAACGACTATAGACACCCTGATCTTTGTGTCATTATATCAATCATAATTAGATCAATTAAGCACATTAGCATAGAGAAGAGGATATTTGTAGAAGAGATTTGTAGAGAAGAACCCATGTACATAAGTTTTGAATTAATATATGAAGCTTTGATTCAGATTCACGGTGTTATGATTCTTTTTGTGTATACATGGTGAATGGTATAATCATGGTTGTTTATTCTCTCTCTATTGTGAATTTGCTTTAATACTATGTGTGAATGTATGTTTTCATGTTGGATGTTTGAAGTCTGAGAGAGAGAGAGGAAATGAGTTTCAATTGTTTCTCATCCTAAGTTAGAAGTTTCTGGAAGGAGTGCAGTGAAACATATGCAAGGAGTGCGTTGACAAAGACTCAGAGTTCATCTCTGAAAGATCAGGAGGGATACCATTGTTCTCATTTTAGCAGAAGTGCAAGTGAAGTACAGGAGTCGTGCAAGGCGTGGGCAGGCTAGCTAAGTCCTTAGAACTTTTCAACTAAGGTTGAGAGAGATTGAAGTTTGTTGTTGTAGAAGGTGCAGAGAATCGGGAGTTCAAATATATAGAAGTATTTGAAGGTCTGCTGCAAGGAGTGCATGCAGGAGTTCTTTGGTGACTTGAAGTTGTCAGAGGAAAGCTCAGAAGGGTTAACGCCTTTGAAGTGTTCAAAAGGGGTGAGTCGAAGTCATTTCGAAGGATTTGAGTTCCAGTACAAGAATACTGGTTCATTTCGAAGGAACTGTCAAGGAAGGAATCGAGCGGTCAGAATTCTTCGAGGAGAACGCTCGAAATCACGAGAACCGTAAGATCCAGAGAAGTTACAAGGTCGATAAGGAAGGACGAATCCATCACTTTGGTACCAGGAGTCAACGTGGACCGTTGATCATGATCTGCTGGAGCGTCATATTATTTTGGGAATTCAGGATTTATGAGTTCGGAGTGTAATCCAAAACCCTTGGTCACTCTAACTCCCGAATCGCGAAAAGGATAGCCAAGGACGACTTTCAGAATTTTGGTAATTCAGCATTCAGAATACCGAAATTCCTGTGGACAAGGAGCTTGGGCCCTTGCACTTAGAATTTTGAAGTTGCGAAATCCGGGATATTGTGAAGTGGTATTTCGACATTTTGGGAATCAAGATTTCGACATTCCCGTTGAAAAGAATTCGGGGCACTTCACATGAGAACCCCCAAAATTGCAAAACACGAAATAGTGTGAAGTGGTGTTTCAGTAATTCAGCGTTTCGAGGTTTGGGAACCCGAGAGAACAGTGTTCTGGGATCGAGAGTCTTGGACTCCCGGTACTCGAAAATCCGAAATCACATGGGCCGTCAGATTGAAGGGAGGCTTATAGTCGTTGATCCCGTTGGAGATATTGTTTCAGAGTTCGGGGTTTGTGGAGGTTAGGGAGCCGGAAGCCTTACATCAGGACTCGCGAAATCGCGAAGTCCGAAATGCCAAAAAGGTGAAAAGTTCCGATAGAAGTTAATCTTTTGCTGAATGTTTCGGGTTTCAGCGTTTCGGTAGTCGCGAAGACAAGAGGTCGAGATTCCTTGTTCCAGAACTCCCGAAGTTGAGAAACACGATACAACTGTGTAGGAGGGAGTGGCCAAGCATTTCGGGAAAATTGGCATTTCAGGTTTCAGAAGTTGGAAAGGTCGAGAACCTCGACAACAGGACTCGCGAAATCATGAAACTCGAAATCCTGAAAAGGAAAGAAAAGGAAAAGTCCCAATAAGAAAAAAAGGCGCAATCATTGTTATTGTGGTCAGGGGAGTTGAGTGATGCTTTGTGTTGGTTCACATGGGGCATACTCATAAGGACCTGTGGAAAAACACTGTTATTGTGTGTGTGTAGGATTCCTTGTGGAGGAACCTAAGAGTCAATTAGACTCAGGAGGGAAGATTTAGAGCGATCCTGTGTGAACCTCGATTCTGAGGATTGGGGGTTCTACGTCAAAAAGGATACTGAAAACTCAAGGGAAAAGTGACATAACTTAGTGTCTCGGCATACTAACCTATGGATGATGTCCATCAGGTGATCAGGTGTAAAATAATTGTATAACAAATGACCCCTAAAGTGTGAGGTCATAAGAGGTGTTTAATGGTTGAAATACTTTACAAACAATAATCATGGAGCTTTAAGTGAAGGAAGATGGGAAGAAACTACAATCTGTCTTGCACAATAATACCATCCCTAAGGTAGGCATACCCATGCTCAGTAATAGAAACTAAGAAAATCTTCCAAAACAGTACATTGTGGATCGATGCATGACACAACTAACTAGATCATGGCCATGAAAGAACACACTATGGAGCCATATCACAAGTGAGAGCATAGTCACGACCAAGTACAAATTTGGATCTATGTCACAATATACAAATCAGTGAGATAACTTGATACCTGATTGATCTCTAAAGAACTATGAATGACTCCATCGTAACCTAGGAGGGGATGTTCTAAAGGAATGATGTGGCCCCAACCTAAGGTATTCATCCCAAACCTCAATGGTATGAATATACAACATAAGAATAGATGATTTGATGTCAATCACGGTAGAAAACATCTGATTACCGATCATTGATGTATATCATTAACAAACATGAGGGAATCCATCGATGATGACGTTGGAACCCAAGATACCTAGTACAATCTAGCGAGTTTGAATGGATGAATTGTGGTCGAACACTCATAGAATCATTCAAAAGGAGCCACTGATGTAAACCCACTTCTAAAATTTGAGGGAAATTGCCACTGATGTCTACAAGTCCAAAGGTACTAACCGGTTTCTATATTTTGATCTTGGATAATGATCTAGCGTCGACAGGATGAAATCCATAGAAGGAGGGCCTTGATTTATCCCCCATCAATTGACACAAAACATACAATGGTATATGGTGTGAAAAGTGTAATAGTAGATCACAACTGACTCAAGGATGGCTGAGATAAATGGGTTGAAAGACCGAAAGTGGTTGACAGAGGCTAACTTACCTTGAACAAAATGGCATGACAAATTACTCGAACTCGCAGCATTGACTCGGTAATGGCCAAAACACTCGCCATATATGACTCGAAGAGTAACCAGTCTGCAGAGTCCGAGAACTCATAGAGATGGTAATGACTTAGAGACAATCGATAACCCAACTATTGTACATAGATGCAAAACAAGTGTGATGTTCAAGGGTGACTTGATGGACAACTAACATTTGTAAAGATGACTAGAATAAAAACTCCCCCTCTTTTTCTTTCTTTCATGTTTGAACAGGCATGAAATAAAATGGAAGTATGCTCGATATGCTCACCCATAGATTTATTTTCAAGCCCGGGGTCGAGAATGGTGCTCGACGATCTTTCCACTATTTAAGGAATATATAAATATCCTAAAGACAAATCCATATACGATCTTGTGGATTTAATGACCCAAAGAAAGTGAATTCTCACTTGTCATTTCATGTTTAGAGTCTAAAAGGAAAAAAAGACTCAAGGGTGCAACTTTGTCATGTTTGATTACCGAGCACAAAAAAGGGGTAATAGTAAGCACAATTTGACATATCGAGTAGTATGTGATGAAGTTCCAGGGGCATGGAACATGAATTAAGAAATGGACTCCAAAAATACAAGGAAAATGATGACTACTCATAATAGTAGTTCTCATCCAAGGGTGCAAAACGAAGGCCAAATAATGCAAGAGACGGATGTTCAAGGCTACTACAGAGAAATAAGCAGGATATGGGCAGACAACAAGGTGGTGACAGGAAGCATGACGTAAGAAGAAAATGCATATATGACCATTAAGAAACAAGAAAAATGTTCAGGAACCCCCACAGGCTATGGCTAGATTATAGACGAAGAGAGGGAAAATGAGGCTCAATATTCAAGTCGTGATGGGGATAAAGAAGGACTCCTAGGCCTACAAAAAAATTCAGCATGGGAACCAAATGGAAATGTAAGTGCTAAATAGGGAACCCATGAAGGGTAGTCACTACTGACCCAATTACGACGTGCAATAGGAGTGGCTAATGTCATGACCGACCGGGTTCAAACCTAAGGCATAATGTTGGAAGTATGGATGGTTAATAATGCAAGGCAGGAAATGCAGGGAAAATCCTATCCCTATATGTCGGTTTGGAAAACACGTACCTCAATTTCAATGGATGTCTCCATCTTTGTAAAAAACACATCCCTAGAATCATGTCTACACATGTAAATTATATTCCAAGGTCAAAACACATAGTGAAATTGCAAAATATTTTTGAATTTTTGGATATGATGTATGGAAAACAAAAGCACTCACACCACACACCAATGTGAAAGGCACTACAGATATTGATGGATTACAAAAAGTAGATCCTATTCCAAGGCTCATGCCAATGATATTTTCCATAATTGAAGAACTCATGAGACATTGTTGGCATTGTTATCCCCAACTTTTAGGGATAACTAAGGAGGTGATGTCTCGAGGCCCTCATGTTGCAAACATGGAGTTTCGAGAGGCAAGAAACTTGTAGAATCCACTTGCACAAATGGAGACCCTTCTCACCACCACAGAGGTTCAAATTTTCAGGATGGCATCCACCACACCAACTGGCTTCCAAAAGGCATTGGACCTTGGTCCATGAGGTACAAGTTAGGTATTATGGTGAGTGTCATTTCAATATTTGAGGCATTTTGAGTATGTTGTATCTTATACTACTTTAGGCTTCATGACATATGCTTGGACCATTATGTTTTTTGGCTCGTTTCACCTTGGTGGTTGACATTGTGCCATAGTAAGTGGTCTTCCTCATGAATGGGTTTACTACTAGGAACTCCCTTGAAGAGCCATTGTACCATTCCCATCCATACTTACCACGTTCCATCACCTAAAACCCCCATTTCCTTGTCTATTGGGATTTGAGGGTGTATTGACCCAAGAAGGGGTTGTCCCTCATTCCACGAGAAGAAGAGGATAAAGGTCTAGAGGGATTGATATTGGCTAAAAAGAAACAATCCTAAATATAGACCTTCCAGATGCTTATCCCAAGGATCCCCGAGAAAACAATGAAACACTTTTCTATAAGAAAAGGGGGACCTACAAAAACAAATGATAATGAATGCTTGGGGGGTTAGTTGGAGGATGGGAGGTCTCATCACTAGCCATCCTATCAGGATCATGGGTAATTAGTGGTATGAGATTACCATCATCTGGTTTTCAAGCCAAGGTAGTGGTTCTTATTTGCATGACTGGGGGAAGGGGGGTCTCATCACGAGCCATCCTTCTCATTTCCGCGAGGTATTTTTGAATGACATTGTCATTACTTGGAAAACAAGCCAGGATGGTGGCCTCCAACTTATCCCTTAAAACATAAAGTAAATATAAATAAGAAAATAATGGCAAGAAGATGGGCTTGGAAAAAGTGCATCTCAAACGAAGGTGCCACAAACCTTCTACAAAGGAACCCATGAATGAGACACTACAACCCCTTGTATTTCATGAACCCCATGCCCAATGAGTCTTGATCCATAACCACTTCATATACTTCACATATCTTAGAGAGGGATCACTTGGGAAACACTCCTTGACCTAGGGAAATATCTACCTAATAGGACATCTCTCCAACCCCCCCATAGCTAAGCTCGACAAGTTGCATAATTGATTTGAACACTTACTTGCTTGACCAGGTAATCTTTGATGCAGATGCTTAGGTGGCTCATTTATTGATTTTATTTACTCACCATGATATTTGTACTTGATATATTTGGAGGGTGTGCTTATTTGTCTTTGTAGGACCTAGTTGGTGGACAGTTTTGGAAGAACAAGCCTAGCTTAGGCTTCCTTGGGGCTTCAAGCCTACAGGTTGGATGCTAAAGGTTGGCATGCTAGATCATGAATACTTGACTTTGGAGGCCTAGAAGATGATTGGAAGACATAACCTAGCCCTCACATGCCAAACAAATTGCCTAGGAGAGGCAAAAGGTCTCATTGGAAGCTTGATGTCACCTAGAAGGGCTAGGGTTTGGTGGTGAAGATGTTGTAAAATGACATGTGGCACATTTTTAAATAAGAAGGCTTGAAGAACATCAAGAGAGAACTTGTATGAGTGAAAAATTGACTTTGGAGGCCTAGCCATGCATCTACTACCCCAACGACTTCTTCAAAGTTCCAAAACGTCCCCTAAAGGGGAGACGTCCTCTTTTTTTAGGGTTTCATTTGTGCAAAAAGTAAATTTTAGAGTGAATTGTTTGATATTATTTTGTACAGGGGAAAGATTATGGTTCTTGACCCTTTTTCTTGTGGTTTACCCTAAATTATCTGGACAAACTATGTTTAAGAGTTTTGTATAAATTGAGATCAAACTCAAATCATTTCATAACATTGCCTCTCCCATTGTGAGAGACACTAAGGAAGGACTTTCCCTATCTTTGGCTATTTGTTTTGTGTGCTCTTATGTGGAAATATTTCTTGGTTATTGGTTGATGGAAGCATGCGCTAGCTCTTGGAAGGTTTTCTCTTGCAATTGTGGTGGTTTATCTTAGCATTTATTCCTTGAATTGGTAAGAAAATATGGTTGTACTATCATTTGTATTTCAATTCAAGGTTATCTTTCTAGAGCTATGTGGGAAGTATAAGGGCATACACCCCTACCTTATCCTCCATAATATTTTTTCTTTAGTGTTGATTTAGCAAGGGTTTACTAAGAGAAGTATAAGGGCATACACCCTCTTTGTATAAACCTTATCTAGGGATACTTTCCTTGGGGAGTAAAAGGGTTTACACCCCCAAGTAAGGTAACACCTCTAGCTTATTCTTTTCTTGACTCCATTAACCCAACCATTAAAGGCACTAGTCATCACTTGTTTCATTGAAGAAATAAATTGTTACCTTGGGAAACATGAAAATTCATTCTCTTGAAGCTCTTCCACTTGGACTTTCTTCCTCATGTTATGAGCTAACTTGCCTCATTGAGGTGTCCCATTTTACCAACAACTTTTGTTGTTGTTATAAATCTAACACTACATCCATAAGGTTGCAAAAACCCTAACTTTTCTAAACTCTAATAACTCACAAACTAACCCTATACTTAAGCTAAAACTTTTCCCTCATGTTTTACTTGTTATAGTGCACTTTTTTGTCAATATTTGGGAAAGTTTCATTGGTTAATTTGTCTGTTGTAATGAATTATTTGTTATAGCCATAAGGCAGGAAATTATCTCTGTAGAAATGTTTCATAACAACCTTGTTTGACTGATCAAGTTTCATACTATTTTGTGCAAGCTAGACTAGTCATTGTTGGTTCACCTATTGCATGTTTAATTGAACTTGTAGTAGCTTTAATTTCAGCCTATGTTATCATTATGTTGTTGATAGCTAATATCGTTTTATCTCTACAAATTAGGGACAACAAACTTAACTTGATTTTCCACCTAACATACTATATGAAAGTGTGGATTTTCTTATGTCTCAGGTAGGTACAAACACTTTTGCAGGTACCCAAAGACTTGTAACCTTAAACCACTCGAAGATGAGTCATCAAAGCGATTTTTCTCTTAAATCATTGACCTTTAGGGGGATACTTCTCTTCCTTCCCTTCCATATGTCTCAACCCCTCCAGGGTCACCGGGATCACCTCCCTAGAGTGACCTAGTCACCCTTGAAGAGCGAGACCTATATCAAGGTGACATTTGGGTATAGTGTCACTTAGTTGTCTCCACTTGGTGGTTGGGTCAGGCTTTTCCCAACCTACAACTTGTGTGATAATAGGCATCATATGGCACACCATGTCGAGGCCATGCCACATAGGAATGGATTTATGCATATGAAGATATTCAACATGAGTGCTTTCATGAGCTATGGAATATCCTTGATGGGATCCATAAAGACTTGAAGGAAGTACAAAACAAAAATATTCAATGGAAGGGGAAGCAGAGATTTCACTGGAAAGTTCTGGAAATGAAATCCAAGGAGGAAAAGGGTTAAGACTAGGGGTTTCACTGGATGCCCCAGCAAAGCTCCCAGTCCTAGGTTGAAGCTCATCATTCTATCTCTCATTGGTTCATAATCGGGAAAAGATGATCGATGCATCACCTCATCCTTTGGATTTTCTATGGAAGCCATGACTTCAAGGATGGTCTCTTATGAAGGAAAGTTAGTATTTAGGAAATAATGTGAATTGAGAGAGTCAACAACCCATAAAAGTGGAGTATGTTCATAACACTCCATATGAGGATGGAAGTGTTGAAAAATATCACCAAATATTGATGGGATTTTTGTATAAAAAATATCAACTGTGGTGAGTGAGATGGATGCTCCATATTTATCAACATCCTCAAGAGGAGGTACCATCCAAGGGTCAAAAGGCTCGAGGGATCCACAGGTAAATGAAAGAATCATGTTGATATGAGCTATATGGGTAGTATCAGGTGCAGGAAGGGGGAATATCCCCATAAGAGATGAATCTTTGAACACACTTTTACTGACACCTTCATACCCCATAAACATCCCCTATAAATGGCACATTGGTGCTAGGATTAGCTTGCAAGTTGGGTGTGAAATAATCAAGTTGGTCAATCGTGTATATCTTTCCTTGATGGGGAAAACATATGACACGAAAGATAGTGGATGCAACAAATTTCATTTCATAGAACCAAGTGTGACCCAAGAGAATATTATGGTCGAATGTAGCATCGACCACTTTGACTTCTACAGAGACAATTTTTTCCCAAGCTCAATTGATAAAGAGGTGAAAGTTTCGTGGGGTTTGAAAAAGTGTCCATCAAAATCTTTTAAGATGGTTTGAAATGTAGTGCATTTAGGAGAACCAAGGGATTTCCAACATGACAAATACATAATGCAAGTAGCCTCTCCTTCATCGATCACCGTGCAAAAGATATTCTTGTTAAGACAACCAACTGTGATTTGAAATGCAATTTGGTGTGAGAGATTTAGTTCACTATGTTCTATGTCGAAGGAAACAATGCTTGAATTCGAAGGGTTGATGTCATCTATGGTTGATAATAAGTCTTTCCACTGTGAGGATAGTTATGCAATACTTCGAGTGTTGAGATGTCACATGGTGCCTAGGCAAGATCGTCCACTATACTGCAATGTTGAGCTTCTCGAGCATTCAAGTTATGGGTAGTTCATCGAAGTACCCCTTTTGGAGGGAATATTGCAAGTTTGAAAGATAGTTTATCTAATGTTAGAGGGCCATTAGGTGGTGAATTCAATGGAGGATCCTTATATGAAGGTTCCCACTTGGGAGTGTCATATTTCTTCACTCTAGTGGATAGTGTCACCATAGATTTAACCATCATAATGTTTGTAGTTGAGGACCCTACATTACCCCCGGTTGGAGCTGGAGGAAATTGTGAAACCATTTGTTGTTACTAGGGGGGGAGGATTAGTTAATACCGTTGGTTGGGAAGGATATCCCCCTCGCTCAAGATATTGATGGACCTTGACAAAGAGAGGGAATTATTTGGTAAAGTGGTCCTCCTTACAAACCATACAAGGATATTTTACCTTTCTTTTGATTTTTCTCTCGACATTGGGGTCTTGGGTTTTATGGCCTATCTGTTCAGAAGCATTCTTCTTTTTCTTATTATTATTATTTTTCTTCTTCCCTCCAAATTTTTTAGGGTTCTTCAGTGTGGAGGACTTCACCGTGTTCACCTCATATGTTTGAGAAGGGGCTGGAGTCGAATTGGTTTTAGGTGCAAAAGAGGTGGGATTAATAGCTACAGTCAATTGACTAAGCTATCTAGTCAACTAGCCAACTGTGGTGGAAGAGATAGGACCAACCACATCATCGACATGGGGTCTAGGCATTGGTCAAGGAGTCTCATTCAATGGTCGAGGAGCATGGGGAATGAATTCGTATAGTGTACCTAACTATGAATAAATCAAATCTAAGTGTTTGGAATGATGAATACGTGCTCCTCAGTTATGGCTCCAGGCATGGAAAAAATTCTAGAGATGAGAGAAAATAATGATTTTGTAAACCAATAAACCAAGATTCTATCATGGATTGAGGCTTTAATGAGTCTTCTTTGTCGCCTCCACTCGTGAATGTGGTCAGAGATATGTGTGGTGGTGTTCTGACATAATGAGGTCAAAATATTTGTGCCCATTTTGTATCAAATGAGAAATTGTAAATCGGCCAAAAAATCCATTTCCAAAGCATTAAAGTAGTTAAATGAAGTAGTTGGTAGTTCAATGAATCACTTTGAGGCATTGCCAGTTACAATGCGAGGAAAAATATGTAAACGAATGTTTTCATCCAATAAAGAGTTGGAGATGCACCAAAAATGATAAGTTGTAATGTGTGTGGTGGGATATTCTCCCATCTTGCCATCGAATTTTGGAATTTCTGATAGAATTTTGACTCGAATGACTGACCAAGTGGGATTATGCACTATGGGATCATTTGTAAGTCTAGATAAATCAGGAAGTTTTAGAGTAGCCAAAAATGGAAACTGAGTGTTCATGAATGGATTCTGGTCTAAAGGTAATTTGATCCAAGTGGGTATCGGTGGCCACCCACCTATTCCAACTAGCTCAAAACAGTTTTCTGACAACTTACTATTTTTAGCAAATTTTCGGTTCCTAAACTTCCGGGGCCATTTTGAGGTCCTAAATGATTTTTTTTCAGGATTGAGCTTCCCAATGATAGTCAAAGGATCTCATTGATCCCCCAAAATGAATCTCCTCGATGATACCTTTTCAACAAGCTATCGTGCGCCTGAAATGGAGATTGTATGCCAAAGTTACACCCCCGAGAAGTTGATACACCAAACTATACCCAAAACGAGGTCCAGAAAACTGTTGGCTTTTCATCTTTCGGGGTTAGAGTTTCGGATTTTATTTATGTTAAAAAGGCCTTATAGCCTCATTGTAACAATCATATTGTTTCAAATTTGAGTAGTTTTCACATATCTTCTCAGAGATAAGCTGCCACCATTCTAGCGAGTCTTTCACTCTGTATTTCTACAATTTTGTACATTTCGCTCATTAATAGAAATTGTGTATTATTGTATATCAGTGTCTCTTGTTATATTTTCGATATATATTTGTTATATTGTTGTCTCTCTTGCAATATCTCTATATATTTATGCGTTATATCTCTGCTCTCATTTTGTGCTAAAAATAATCTGAATCAATGGTATCAGAGCAGGCTACTCTTCATTGTTTTTCAATGCATGTCCTCAACAAAGTCCGAGTATAGAAAGTTGGGTCTTGAGCTTGTCTCTCTTGAGGAAAATTTCTCTTGAACACCCAAGAAACCCTCCATGGTGGAAGAAAAGAAAAACGATGAAGCAAAAGCTTCTATCAATATGTTGCTTGAGCAAGCTCTCACGCGAGAGAGGGACGAAATGATGGAGAATTTTTCCCACATCCTTCAACACCTATCGATTGCAAAAAGTGCATATTCATCAAGAAACCACTTTGGAATCACCTCTCCTTCCAAGGTACAGGTTAATTTTTATATTCTCGTATTTTAAGTTCAGATAGATGTGGATGCCCTAGACAAATGGTTAAATAAGATAGAAGGTTATTTCTCTGTTCACAATTTTTCTGACAGGGAAAATATCACCTTCTCACTCCTTAAGGCTCTCCCCCATGTCAAACATTGGTGGGAAACTTACTGGGATAAAATTTCCACACAGGATTCTGAAATATATTGGGTCAAGCCCACTTGTAATTTTTTTATGGATATGGTCAAGGAATAATATTACCCTACTGGAAACTATGAAGACTGGTACATGAGATGGACCATGTTGCGTCAAGAGAGGGGCCAAGAAGTACCATAGTTAACCAATAACTTCCATACCTTGCACACCAAGCTAGGTATCAAAGACTTTGAGAGACATTTGGTTCTGAAATACCGTGGGGATCTACATAGATACATCCAAACTGAAATGGATTTTCTGGACATCTCATCACTTGGTGCTTCTTATCAATATGTTGTTAAAATCGAGTAGAAATTTAAGCACCAAAAAAAGTGGGAGTTCAGGTCTGCAAATACACAACAACCAAAGTATGGTAAATATGGCCCTAACAACTAGCCTTTAGAAAACCATTCCAAGCCACAGGAAAAGAAGGGTAATGGAAGGATGAAGAAGGACACTGGAAAATGGTGTTATTTCCACAAAATCCCCTGGCACAACACCGATGAATGTCACTCAAAATAGTCAATGGTGGTTGAGATCAAGGACAAGGAGTCAAACCCTGATTCAGAATCTGATTCAAAAAATACTGGTAGAAGACATATCATCAATGCAGACCCCACTACTATTGTCATGACCGCAACAATTCAACTAGAAGAACCAACATATCTTGAAGAGGGGGAGTGCCTCTTTCATTCACAAATGTGGGTGAAGGGGACCCCATTGCATTTCATTTTTTATAGAGGAAAACAGAAGAACCTCATCTCAGCAAAGGTCATCAAACATTTGGGATTGTTAACAACACCACACTCGCAACCATACAACATTGGGTGGCTTCTCCAAGGACAAGATCTTTGTATCAACCAACATTTTCAATTTTCATATGGAATCCAACCCTTCAAGGATGAGGTATTATTTGATGTTTCCCCACTAGATGTCTGTGATGTTCTTTTGGGCTAGCCATATATGTGGAAGCACCATGTTATTTATGAGTCTCAACCTCATAGTGTCATTGTTACTCTAGGGGGTCATCTCTACAAGATACCAAAGGTAGTTCCAACTAATATCCCACCTAAACAATGACGCAAGGTAGTATCTCATACTACAAAATTCATCTTCTTCACAATCTGTTCAAAAGGTAAATAGAAGAACATCGCAACCACTGCAGCCTCAGTCCAAGCATCTTCTGTTCAGCAAAATCAGGTCAAAAAGATTGAATCCAGGTGCAAGGATTCCTTCTACATAGTCATCTCATGTAGCTAGACTGGTTAAAAATTTCGAACTCTTCCATCCATAGGTTCATGATAGCCTTCAACAAGCTAAGCAACGCAACTTCTCCAGCAAGGCAAGCAGATCATCAAGGTTCAGATTCAACAAGTGCTTTTCCCTCTCCCCTAGGAACTCAACGCAATGGAGACCATTGTTTCCTAAGGAGGGAGGATTGATCCAGGTGGATATCGGTGGCCACCCACCTATTCCAACTTGCTCAAAATCGTTTTCTGGCAACTTACTATTTTTAGCAGTTTTTCGGTTCCTAAACTTTTGGGGCCATTTTAAGGGCCTAAATGATTTTTTTTCATGATCAATCATCTCAATGATAATTGAAGGCTCTCATTGAGCCCCCTAAATTAATCACCTCGACGATACCTTTCTAACAAGCTATCATGCACCCCAAACGGAGATGGTATGTCAAAGTTACACCCTCGGGAAGTTGATACACCAAACTACCCAAAATGGGGTCCACAAAATCGTTGGCTTTTCATCTTCTGAGGTTAGGGTTTTAGATTTTCTTTATGTTAAAAAGGCCTTGGAGCCTCATTGTAACAATCATATTCTTGTGAATGTGACTATCCATCACATCTCTTCTTAGAGATAAGATGCCACCATTCTAGCGAGTCTTTCACTCTGTATTTCTACAGTTTTGTATATTTTGCTCATTAATAGAAATTGGGTATTACTGTATATCTGTGTATCTTGTTACATTTTCAATATATCTGTGTTATATTGTTGTTTCTCTTTCAATATCTCTGTATAATTTTTTTTTTATATCCCCACTCTCATTTCGTGTCGAAAATAATATGGATCATAATGGCATGTTGAGACCAAATGGACCATATGGCTCCCATATACTGACTAAAGGTAGGAAAATAACTCCCTTGATAAGGATTTCCTATAGGTATATAACTGCTTCCCTAGTAACAATTTCCCATTGGCATATAAGCACCCCACTGTTGAGGATTATTTGGGGGATTGGTGCCCTGGGGAAAAGGATCATTTTCAGGGATGTTAATGTTCCCTGGAAGAGGTACGTTACTGGGGGAATTACTACTCCCAAGTAGTGGGGGGTTTCCTATAACAAGGGAATTGTTGCTTCCTGTAACACCCTGGTTTTAATCCCTATGAACTAGAATGTATTATGTAATTGTGACGTAGGCTCATGAGATGGTAAAGTTGAAAAGGGGTTGAAGTTTCTAGAAAATGTAATACATCTATATATATTAATAAAATACATCGTTGGCTACAAGATGGACAAGTACAAAAGAGATAGGGAGCTATGATTCCATGAGAGAGGGTACATAAGGTGATAAGTATTTTATTATATTTTATTTACCCATAATTGATTTTATGGATAAAAGTGGTTACAGGAGATTCTTGGGGAGGCCATGGGGTTCTTGATTTCATGTAATTATATAAACATCTCTTTGGGTTGTTTGGGGATTCACTTTCTCTTCTCCATTCACTCTTACACTCTTCTCACGCTTTCATTCTTGGTTCCTCAATCTTACTAATTCACGTTCTCTTGGTCTAAGCATGGAAACGAATGGTTGGAAGAGGAGAGCCATTGCTAGATGGTCATAATAAATTATTGATCATTCCAGGTGGGAATGGATGCCTATGGGCATGATATTGATGGTAGTTCTGAATGAATTGTTTGTAGGTGAGAATCCTTTTAGTTTCTAGCATGGAGATTTCTTGACTAGTAGCACTAGAGCCCTAGAGAGAAATGGAAGAGCCTGAGGGACTGCATGGCAGAGAAAGGGGCTCATTTCTTTAGGTTGTGTAGGATGAAGGGGAAACAAAGATAGAAATTAGGATTCTTGTGTGGTTGGGAAAACATGAGATATTATTAGCCAACTGTTGTGTGTTTTAGACTTGGCCTAGGACTCGTCCTTGTGGATTCATACCCCTGGATCAGGGGTGACCTGTTGTTGAGAATTGGAACAACAGTGTCTATGGTTGGGAGGAACGTCCTTGGTCTCCAGCCAGTTGGTAATGGTTTAATTAAAGATAAGTTATCTCTATGTTTTATGTATAATGTATATTCCATTGTGTATTTAATTATCTTTGAGATGTATTTTTGTGTGCATGTTGGCTGGTTATTTTTTGTGCATGGCACACTATTTATTTATTTTATATTATAGTATGGATCTTGATTAATGCATGTGAGTCTTTCATGCTTGATTTCGAATTAATTATTATCAGAATTTGAAATCAGTTTCGAGGTGTATTTTTGAGGTAGTGTGGCTAGCCTGTGGGTGGTTGGGTACATTACATATTGGTATCATAACTTTTGGTTCAAACATCGGACTAGTATGGGCCAGAATGAGTGTGAATTTGAGAAATTCTCTCTAACAGAATTTGATCTGTAAGAGTTTGGGGGAAAATGGAAATATTAGAGAGAAAGATCCCCAAATTCGTGGGAAGATTCGAGTTTTAAATAATTTGAATTGTTTGAGAAGTTTAATGGATTCAATCTGTAGATTTGCAGGGTCAAATTCGACTTGGAAGGTTGAAAAAATCTTATTTTAATGGTTGTTGTAGCACGGGGCATAGTTCATAGGATAGACGACTGAGATCGTGTTCGATCTTGAGATCAACGGCCTAGATTCATTCTTGAAATTTTTGAAAATCGTAATGTTTTCAAAATTTGGAAAAGTAAGCAGATCGATAGTTGAGATTCATTTTGGTGGTTTGAAAATGAATCGACAGTCCAGATTCGTCGAGGAATTTTTTCAAAATTGCTAAATGTTGAAATTCTCCAACAAAACTCTTTGATCGTCGATGGTCGATGGTCGAGGATCGGTGATTTTTGGAGGAGTGTTTAATTTCACCAAGAGACATCTTTGATTGCTAATGATCGATAGGTCAGGGATCGACGAGTTTGGCGAAGTGTTGAACTTCGGTTATATGATATCGAAGATCGTTGATGGTCAATGGATTGGGGATCGATGACTTTGGGTGAAGTTTCATTCAGCCAAAGGAAATCTATGACCATTGATGGTCGATGAAGGAAAGGAAGTTGATGGCATGTCATGTCACGTCAGCATCCACATGTCATGATGCATCAACCTAGTTGGTGCCTTAGAATGATGTGTCATGCCAGGTCATCATCCATATGTCATGCCATGTTAGCATAGTTTCCATGTAAGCAAAGGGATGGTCGATCTTCAATGGTCATGGTTCAGTGAGAATTGTGAACAATCTTGGTTTGTCATGGAAGATAGTCAATGGTTGATGGTCGATGTTCGGGCATCAACAAGATTCGTGGGAGATTTTTGGTTTACGAAGAAAAATGGTCGGTTATCGGGCTTTGGGAAGATCGGTAGGAAGGTTGGGTTCGCAAGGGAAATCATCGATTCTCAATCGTCGATAGAAAGAAGATTAATGGTCCAGAATGCTTCCAATTTGAGATCGACGATGCAGATCGCACTTAGGAAAAATTGTGGGCATAACTGGAGAAAATCAATTCATACTGAGATGAAAGTTATGTGTTTTTTCCGCATAGAGGAGATCTACAAAAATTTTCATAGATGACCATTGTCCAATTCTACTTGGCTTTGTTAGAAAATGCAAAATAGTGGCTTTTAAAGATCTGGTCTAGGTCATTGGCAGCGGTCCAAATTAAGTTGAAATTCATTGAGAGTGTTCAGAAAGAAAACACGGAAATAACCAATGAGGGAACTAAATAAAACCAAAGGGTATTGGAATGGGGATAATGAAATATTCCAAAATCCACTATTGCATGCCACTTTTGGGGGATTTTTGAAATTTTCGGAGGAAAAGTGACCCTAGATCACAAAACTGGAACTTTTTTTTATTGAAAATTTTATATATTCATTGATACAAACAAATTTGGTTTATTGAAATTTTTCCAAAAGTGCATAGATTGTGAGATAGCCAATTTTGCTAAAAATTACAAGTCTGGAAAAATGAGTGAAAAAGGACAAAGTTGCAGATTCCAGATTGTTGTAGTTTTTGATTGGTGTATCATCTTGAAAATATGAGAATTGATACGAATTTATTGCCATTTTTATTATCTATGCCTCATATAAAAGTTTCTCTAGTTCCTAACATATTTTCTTTTGTAGTTTATTGAATTTGGCATTTCAATAAAATTAGACCAGTAGAGAAAATGCAAAAATGGGGTGAAACTGGCCTTTTCAAGAAGCCAAAAATTTCATCTCAGAAATTGGATTGGAGTAAGAGTATAGTCGTTGGAAATATGATTCATAGGATAATGACCCATAATTATTATAATTTGGATAACTATGATACAATTTTTCTTGAACTAAGAAAAAAAATTGACCTGTAGCATTAATTGACAAAAACAATTATGCATAATTCTAACAAAAATGAGTGCTTGCACATTTTAAATAAATAGATATATAATCAGATAAATTCAAGCCTAATATTGGATATCATATTCATGGAAGTGTGACAGAGATTCTAGAAGTTGGTTGAGGCAATAAAGAGCTCCAGGGAAAGTAATGAAAAGTGGATAAATAACTAAAGAGTAATGAAACTAAGGAATTATTATTCAGTTGATAATGAATTGGAATGAATTGCAAGGCCCAATACCAAGAATCCTCACATTGGACATGAATCTAGTGGGTGAATAATTCCATTAGTGGGCATCGGAAGGAAAAGTAAGACTACATAGCCTTGAAGGTAGAGATGCGTCAATAGTTGCAAAGCTTGATGTGAAAGAGAACAAGGAGCTTAGGAGGTGAAGTGTGAATCATCGCTATGTCATGACAAGCATAGAAGTGCTTGGGAAGAATTTTATAGCTATGACCTAGCTACTTTGTATAAAAGTACTTAGATCAAGAAAGCCACTTTTTATATCAAAATTCACAGTCGAAGTAGGATGCTAATATAGAGAAATCAGGGATAAAATAATGAAGGTTCTTTCACTTGAAAAGTGCCACTAAATGAAAAAAATACTTCCATTGGGAATGGTCTTGAGTGGGAAAAGTATGGATTTATAAGGAATTGTTAAATTAAGTAATCCAATGGAGAACTAGAAGTAATAGAAGGGATGTGGAATGATTATGGGCAATTTGAATTCAAGGATGTTGTGATAGTAGAGTGATGGAATGTTGTGAGCTACCTCATTCCAAGGTGTTGGAACACTTCATAACGGTAAAGTTGGATATGATTGTCTAAGAGAAGTTGCTACAAATTGAACACATTGGTTGGAATGCAGAATGGCCAAGTGGAACTTGGCTGGAAAGTATTCATACCAAGGAACAATAGTGTAGATGAGAAGAAGGGGAGTACATAAAGAAACAATGATATAAAGAAATTCAGAGACAACCAACTACAACATAAATAAATAAATAAATAATAAGTGAATCAAAACATAAATGCACTAGAGTGTATGATGCATACAAAGAAGTTATAATGCATATGCATTAGTAGGCATGTTGATAGTGAATGTTTAATGCATATTGATGTGCATTTGTGCTTGAATATGCATATGGCATGCTTGTGTACTAAGAATAGTATGTTATTATGCAATAATGATGTTATGGAAATTGAGTATGACTAATAATGGATTATGTATATAGGAAAAATGATATAACATGGTTAAAGAGGAGGATGTTGTTTATATTGCTTATGACTTCCATCTATGTGAATACTCATGAGGGTGGCGGGAATGGTAATCGAAAGAAGGGGGGAGAAATACTGTGAGCTTCTACAAATACTAGTTGACCAAGTAGCATCAAGTAGGTTGATAACAGCCATGCAGGTATGCATTTGATTACTTCCAATGTTGAAGGGAATTGAGGTAAGAATTCCCTCAATTAATTTTTCAATATTTAAATTGATATGTAATGGTCGAAGGCCTAGACTGTGTAAATTTTGTTGATGCTAGAATGCATTCAGATAAATTGTTAGTTGTATATTGTGTTATGATTGGTTATGAGATCATAAACAACTCAATCCATGAGACATAATCCTTGTATAGCAATGAACATCCATAGAGCTAGTTATTTGTGAGACCATGAGATGGTTGGATATGGAAGGGCTATAGTGTTATGTGAGTGCTCAATGGTATCTACTGTGTATCCAATGTTGGACTTCAACCTCTTTACCGACACTGAAGAGAACTTAATAATTGTATTCTTGGTGTTGTGTTTGGGTTGAAAAGGAAGGTATCCAAATAGTCAGAAAAGAAGTAGGAAGCTTGTGGATGATGTGTTGAGGCGTTGGCCAAACCTTCCAACTCACCATGGTGGATTGCATGACACAGTTATGTGGTATTATGTAGTCAATGTAGGGATGCATTGTGTAAATGTGTCCATGGGTATTGGCACATCGTTTTTTGTTTTATTTAGTTATTATTTTTTGCATTATGAAAATCATGTGGTGTTGAAAATGCATAATGAATTATCGATGCATTATATTAATATGAATACTAAATGAAGGTGATTGAATTGTTGTTTTCTACAATTCTAAGATCACTTTTTGGAGTTGTTGAAAATGTTACAAGTGGTATTAAAGAAATTATTGAATGCATTTTGGTGAATGCATGTATATATGACATAGAAATAACTATGCTAACAACTGAAATGATTTGAGTATTGATAACTCATGAATTTGAAAACACTTCAAGAGCTATTAGATATTGTAAGAATAAAGTTGTACATTAAAGTAGTCAAATAATGATGAATTATGGAAAAGCTCTGTTGAGGGAACTGAATAATAAAATATTTTTGGATAGAAGAAAGAAAATATTGGCTCATAATACATGTATAGAGGATGATGGGTTCATTACAGCTAAAAGTTGGATCAATGAAAGTAATTGAATTGTTGTTGTAAACAATTATGAGATCTCTTTGTGAATTTTTGTAATTGTTTCCATGAAAATACATATGCATGATATTGACAGTTTTTATGGTTGAGTGAAAGTTGAGAAAATAGCAGGTGGAGTGATCTTGGATATGGAAATAATGTAATCCCATAAGGAATATTGATATCTACTGTTGTAAGAGCCAAACAATATGGGTAGAAATTTCATGTCTGAAACTTTATTTTTCTATACAAAAAAAAATTGGAAATTGGAATTTAAAACTTACTCACAATCTGTTTGGTTGTGTATAAATTGAAGAAAATGCAGGTGGGATGGTCTTGGATATGGAAGGGATGTAAACCATATGGAATAATGATATATACAATTGTAGAGCCAAACATTATGAGTGGAAAATTCATGG
>WSFP011315110.1:0-42240 GCA_009831015.1 Picea engelmannii | reverse complement strand
CCATGAATTTTCCACTCATAATGTTTGGCTCTACAATTGTATATATCATTATTCCATATGGTTTACATCCCTTCCATATCCAAGACCATCCCACCTGCATTTTCTTCAATTTATACACAACCAAACAGATTGTGAGTAAGTTTTAAATTCCAATTTCCAATTTTTTTTTGTATAGAAAAATAAAGTTTCAGACATGAAATTTCTACCCATATTGTTTGGCTCTTACAACAGTAGATATCAATATTCCTTATGGGATTACATTATTTCCATATCCAAGATCACTCCACCTGCTATTTTCTCAACTTTCACTCAACCATAAAAACTGTCAATATCATGCATATGTATTTTCATGGAAACAATTACAAAAATTCACAAAGAGATCTCATAATTGTTTACAACAACAATTCAATTACTTTCATTGATCCAACTTTTAGCTGTAATGAACCCATCATCCTCTATACATGTATTATGAGCCAATATTTTCTTTCTTCTATCCAAAAATATTTTATTATTCAGTTCCCTCAACAGAGCTTTTCCATAATTCATCATTATTTGACTACTTTAATGTACAACTTTATTCTTACAATATCTAATAGCTCTTGAAGTGTTTTCAAATTCATGAGTTATCAATACTCAAATCATTTCAGTTGTTAGCATAGTTATTTCTATGTCATATATACATGCATTCACCAAAATGCATTCAATAATTTCTTTAATACCACTTGTAACATTTTCAACAACTCCAAAAAGTGATCTTAGAATTGTAGAAAACAACAATTCAATCACCTTCATTTAGTATTCATATTAATATAATGCATCGATAATTCATTATGCATTTTCAACACCACATGATTTTCATAATGCAAAAAATAATAACTAAATAAAACAAAAAACGATGTGCCAATACCCATGGACACATTTACACAATGCATCCCTACATTGACTACATAATACCACATAACTGTGTCATGCAATCCACCATGGTGAGTTGGAAGGTTTGGCCAACGCCTCAACACATCATCCACAAGCTTCCTACTTCTTTTCTGACTATTTGGATACCTTCCTTTTCAACCCAAACACAACACCAAGAATACAATTATTAAGTTCTCTTCAGTGTCGGTAAAGAGGTTGAAGTCCAACATTGGATACACAGTAGATACCATTGAGCACTCACATAACACTATAGCCCTTCCATATCCAACCATCTCATGGTCTCACAAATAACTAGCTCTATGGATGTTCATTGCTATACAAGGATTATGTCTCATGGATTGAGTTGTTTATGATCTCATAACCAATCATAACACAATATACAACTAACAATTTATCTGAATGCATTCTAGCATCAACAAAATTTACACAGTCTAGGCCTTCGACCATTACATATCAATTTAAATATTGAAAAATTAATTGAGGGAATTCTTACCTCAATTCCCTTCAACATTGGAAGTAATCAAATGCATACCTGCATGGCTGTTATCAACCTACTTGATGCTACTTGGTCAACTAGTATTTGTAGAAGCTCACAGTATTTCTCCCCCCTTCTTTCGATTACCATTCCCGCCACCCTCATGAGTATTCACATAGATGGAAGTCATAAGCAATATAAACAACATCCTCCTCTTTAACCATGTTATATCATTTTTCCTATATACATAATCCATTATTAGTCATACTCAATTTCCATAACATCATTATTGCATAATAACATACTATTCTTAGTACACAAGCATGCCATATGCATATTCAAGCACAAATGCACATCAATATGCATTAAACATTCACTATCAACATGCCTACTAATGCATATGCATTATAACTTCTTTGTATGCATCATACACTCTAGTGCATTTATGTTTTGATTCACTTATTATTTATTTATTTATTTATGTTGTAGTTGGTTGTCTCTGAATTTCTTTATATCATTGTTTCTTTATGTACTCCCCTTCTTCTCATCTACACTATTGTTCCTTGGTATGAATACTTTCCAGCCAAGTTCCACTTGGCCATTCTGCATTCCAACCAATGTGTTCAATTTGTAGCAACTTCTCTTAGACAATCATATCCAACTTTACCGTTATGAAGTGTTCCAACACCTTGGAATGAGGTAGCTCACAACATTCCATCACTCTACTATCACAACATCCTTGAATTCAAATTGCCCATAATCATTCCACATCCCTTCTATTACTTCTAGTTCTCCATTGGATTACTTAATTTAACAATTCCTTATAAATCCATACTTTTCCCACTCAAGACCATTCCCAATGGAAGTATTTTTTTCATTTAGTGGCACTTTTCAAGTGAAAGAACCTTCATTATTTTATCCCTGATTTCTCTATATTAGCATCCTACTTCGACTGTGAATTTTGATATAAAAAGTGGCTTTCTTGATCTAAGTACTTTTATACAAAGTAGCTAGGTCATAGCTATAAAATTCTTCCCAAGCACTTCTATGCTTGTCATGACATAGCGATGATTCACACTTCACCTCCTAAGCTCCTTGTTCTCTTTCACATCAAGCTTTGCAACTATTGACGCATCTCTACCTTCAAGGCTATGTAGTCTTACTTTTCCTTCCGATGCCCACTAATGGAATTATTCACCCACTAGATTCATGTCCAATGTGAGGATTCTTGGTATTGGGCCTTGCAATTCATTCCAATTCATTATCAACTGAATAATAATTCCTTAGTTTCATTACTCTTTAGTTATTTATCCACTTTTCATTACTTTCCCTGGAGCTCTTTATTGCCTCAACCAACTTCTAGAATCTCTGTCACACTTCCATGAATATGATATCCAATATTAGGCTTGAATTTATCTGATTATATATCTATTTATTTAAAATGTGCAAGCACTCATTTTTGTTAGAATTATGCATAATTGTTTTTGTCAATTAATGCTACAGGTCAATTTTTTTTCTTAGTTCAAGAAAAATTGTATCATAGTTATCCAAATTATAATAATTATGGGTCATTATCCTATGAATCATATTTCCAACGACTATACTCTTACTCCAATCCAATTTCTGAGATGAAATTTTTGGCTTCTTGAAAAGGCCAGTTTCACCCCATTTTTGCATTTTCTCTACTGGTCTAATTTTATTGAAATGCCAAATTCAATAAACTACAAAAGAAAATATGTTAGGAACTAGAGAAACTTTTATATGAGGCATAGATAATAAAAATGGCAATAAATTCGTATCAATTCTCATATTTTCAAGATGATACACCAATCAAAAACTACAACAATCTGGAATCTGCAACTTTGTCCTTTTTCACTCATTTTTCCAGACTTGTAATTTTTAGCAAAATTGGCTATCTCACAATCTATGCACTTTTGGAAAAATTTCAATAAACCAAATTTGTTTGTATCAATGAATATATAAAATTTTCAATAAAAAAAAGTTCCAGTTTTGTGATCTAGGGTCACTTTTCCTCCGAAAATTTCAAAAATCCCCCAAAAGTGGCATGCAATAGTGGATTTTGGAATATTTCATTATCCCCATTCCAATACCCTTTGGTTTTATTTAGTTCCCTCATTGGTTATTTCCGTGTTTTCTTTCTGAACACTCTCAATGAATTTCAACTTAATTTGGACCGCTGCCAATGACCTAGACCAGATCTTTAAAAGCCACTATTTTGCATTTTCTAACAAAGCCAAGTAGAATTGGACAATGGTCATCTATGAAAATTTTTGTAGATCTCCTCTATGCGGAAAAAACACATAACTTTCATCTCAGTATGAATTGATTTTCTCCAGTTATGCCCACAATTTTTCCTAAGTGCGATCTGCATCGTCGATCTCAAATTGGAAGCATTCTGGACCATTAATCTTCTTTCTATCGACGATTGAGAATCGATGATTTCCCTTGCGAACCCAACCTTCCTACCGATCTTCCCAAAGCCCGATAACCGACCATTTTTCTTCGTAAACCAAAAATCTCCCACGAATCTTGTTGATGCCCGAACATCGACCATCAACCATTGACTATCTTCCATGACAAACCAAGATTGTTCACAATTCTCACTGAACCATGACCATTGAAGATCGACCATCCCTTTGCTTACATGGAAACTATGCTAACATGGCATGACATATGGATGATGACCTGGCATGACACATCATTCTAAGGCACCAACTAGGTTGATGCATCATGACATGTGGATGCTGACGTGACATGACATGCCATCAACTTCCTTTCCTTCATCGACCATCAATGGTCATAGATTTCCTTTGGCTGAATGAAACTTCACCCAAAGTCATCGATCCCCAATCCATTGACCATCAACGATCTTCGATATCATATAACCGAAGTTCAACACTTCGCCAAACTCGTCGATCCCTGACCTATCGATCATTAGCAATCAAAGATGTCTCTTGGTGAAATTAAACACTCCTCCAAAAATCACCGATCCTCGACCATCGACCATCGACGATCAAAGAGTTTTGTTGGAGAATTTCAACATTTAGCAATTTTGAAAAAATTCCTCGACGAATCTGGACTGTCGATTCATTTTCAAACCACCAAAATGAATCTCAACTATCGATCTGCTTACTTTTCCAAATTTTGAAAACATTACGATTTTCAAAAATTTCAAGAATGAATCTAGGCCGTTGATCTCAAGATCGAACACGATCTCAGTCGTCTATCCTATGAACTATGCCCCGTGCTACAACAACCATTAAAATAAGATTTTTTCAACCTTCCAAGTCGAATTTGACCCTGCAAATCTACAGATTGAATCCATTAAACTTCTCAAACAATTCAAATTATTTAAAACTCGAATCTTCCCACGAATTTGGGGATCTTTCTCTCTAATATTTCCATTTTCCCCCAAACTCTTACAGATCAAATTCTGTTAGAGAGAATTTCTCAAATTCACACTCATTCTGGCCCATACTAGTCCGATGTTTGAACCAAAAGTTATGATACCAATATGTAATGTACCCAACCACCCACAGGCTAGCCACACTACCTCAAAAATACACCTCGAAACTGATTTCAAATTCTGATAATAATTAATTCGAAATCAAGCATGAAAGACTCACATGCATTAATCAAGATCCATACTATAATATAAAATAAATAAATAGTGTGCCATGCACAAAAAATAACCAGCCAACATGCACACAAAAATACATCTCAAAGATAATTAAATACACAATGGAATATACATTATACATAAAACATAGAGATAACTTATCTTTAATTAAACCATTACCAACTGGCTGGAGACCAAGGACGTTCCTCCCAACCATAGACACTGTTGTTCCAATTCTCAACAACAGGTCACCCCTGATCCAGGGGTATGAATCCACAAGGACGAGTCCTAGGCCAAGTCTAAAACACACAACAGTTGGCTAATAATATCTCATGTTTTCCCAACCACACAAGAATCCTAATTTCTATCTTTGTTTCCCCTTCATCCTACACAACCTAAAGAAATGAGCCCCTTTCTCTGCCATGCAGTCCCTCAGGCTCTTCCATTTCTCTCTAGGGCTCTAGTGCTACTAGTCAAGAAATCTCCATGCTAGAAACTAAAAGGATTCTCACCTACAAACAATTCATTCAGAACTACCATCAATATCATGCCCATAGGCATCCATTCCCACCTGGAATGATCAATAATTTATTATGACCATCTAGCAATGGCTCTCCTCTTCCAACCATTCGTTTCCATGCTTAGACCAAGAGAACGTGAATTAGTAAGATTGAGGAACCAAGAATGAAAGCGTGAGAAGAGTGTAAGAGTGAATGGAGAAGAGAAAGTGAATCCCCAAACAACCCAAAGAGATGTTTATATAATTACATGAAATCAAGAACCCCATGGCCTCCCCAAGAATCTCCTGTAACCACTTTTATCCATAAAATCAATTATGGGTAAATAAAATATAATAAAATACTTATCACCTTATGTACCCTCTCTCATGGAATCATAGCTCCCTATCTCTTTTGTACTTGTCCATCTTGTAGCCAACGATGTATTTTATTAATATATATAGATGTATTACATTTTCTAGAAACTTCAACCCCTTTTCAACTTTACCATCTCATGAGCCTACGTCACAATTACATAATACATTCTAGTTCATAGGGATTAAAACCAGGGTGTTACAGGAAGCAACAATTCCCTTGTTATAGGAAACCCCCCACTACTTGGGAGTAGTAATTCCCCCAGTAACGTACCTCTTCCAGGGAACATTAACATCCCTGAAAATGATCCTTTTCCCCAGGGCACCAATCCCCCAAATAATCCTCAACAGTGGGGTGCTTATATGCCAATGGGAAATTGTTACTAGGGAAGCAGTTATATACCTATAGGAAATCCTTATCAAGGGAGTTATTTTCCTACCTTTAGTCAGTATATGGGAGCCATATGGTCCATTTGGTCTCAACATGCCATTATGATCCATATTATTTTCGACACGAAATGAGAGTGGGGATATAAAAAAAAAATTATACAGAGATATTGAAAGAGAAACAACAATATAACACAGATATATTGAAAATGTAACAAGATACACAGATATACAGTAATACCCAATTTCTATTAATGAGCAAAATATACAAAACTGTAGAAATACAGAGTGAAAGACTCGCTAGAATGGTGGCATCTTATCTCTAAGAAGAGATGTGATGGATAGTCACATTCACAAGAATATGATTGTTACAATGAGGCTCCAAGGCCTTTTTAACATAAAGAAAATCTAAAACCCTAACCTCAGAAGATGAAAAGCCAACGATTTTGTGGACCCCATTTTGGGTAGTTTGGTGTATCAACTTCCCGAGGGTGTAACTTTGACATACCATCTCCGTTTGGGGTGCATGATAGCTTGTTAGAAAGGTATCGTCGAGGTGATTAATTTAGGGGGCTCAATGAGAGCCTTCAATTATCATTGAGATGATTGATCATGAAAAAAAATCATTTAGGCCCTTAAAATGGCCCCAAAAGTTTAGGAACCGAAAAACTGCTAAAAATAGTAAGTTGCCAGAAAACGATTTTGAGCAAGTTGGAATAGGTGGGTGGCCACCGATATCCACCTGGATCAATCCTCCCTCCTTAGGAAACAATGGTCTCCATTGCGTTGAGTTCCTAGGGGAGAGGGAAAAGCACTTGTTGAATCTGAACCTTGATGATCTGCTTGCCTTGCTGGAGAAGTTGCGTTGCTTAGCTTGTTGAAGGCTATCATGAACCTATGGATGGAAGAGTTCGAAATTTTTAACCAGTCTAGCTACATGAGATGACTATGTAGAAGGAATCCTTGCACCTGGATTCAATCTTTTTGACCTGATTTTGCTGAACAGAAGATGCTTGGACTGAGGCTGCAGTGGTTGCGATGTTCTTCTATTTACCTTTTGAACAGATTGTGAAGAAGATGAATTTTGTAGTATGAGATACTACCTTGCGTCATTGTTTAGGTGGGATATTAGTTGGAACTACCTTTGGTATCTTGTAGAGATGACCCCCTAGAGTAACAATGACACTATGAGGTTGAGACTCATAAATAACATGGTGCTTCCACATATATGGCTAGCCCAAAAGAACATCACAGACATCTAGTGGGGAAACATCAAATAATACCTCATCCTTGAAGGGTTGGATTCCATATGAAAATTGAAAATGTTGGTTGATACAAAGATCTTGTCCTTGGAGAAGCCACCCAATGTTGTATGGTTGCGAGTGTGGTGTTGTTAACAATCCCAAATGTTTGATGACCTTTGCTGAGATGAGGTTCTTCTGTTTTCCTCTATAAAAAATGAAATGCAATGGGGTCCCCTTCACCCACATTTGTGAATGAAAGAGGCACTCCCCCTCTTCAAGATATGTTGGTTCTTCTAGTTGAATTGTTGCGGTCATGACAATAGTAGTGGGGTCTGCATTGATGATATGTCTTCTACCAGTATTTTTTGAATCAGATTCTGAATCAGGGTTTGACTCCTTGTCCTTGATCTCAACCACCATTGACTATTTTGAGTGACATTCATCGGTGTTGTGCCAGGGGATTTTGTGGAAATAACACCATTTTCCAGTGTCCTTCTTCATCCTTCCATTACCCTTCTTTTCCTGTGGCTTGGAATGGTTTTCTAAAGGCTAGTTGTTAGGGCCATATTTACCATACTTTGGTTGTTGTGTATTTGCAGACCTGAACTCCCACTTTTTTTGGTGCTTAAATTTCTACTCGATTTTAACAACATATTGATAAGAAGCACCAAGTGATGAGATGTCCAGAAAATCCATTTCAGTTTGGATGTATCTATGTAGATCCCCACGGTATTTCAGAACCAAATGTCTCTCAAAGTCTTTGATACCTAGCTTGGTGTGCAAGGTATGGAAGTTATTGGTTAACTATGGTACTTCTTGGCCCCTCTCTTGACGCAACATGGTCCATCTCATGTACCAGTCTTCATAGTTTCCAGTAGGGTAATATTATTCCTTGACCATATCCATAAAAAAATTACAAGTGGGCTTGACCCAATATATTTCAGAATCCTGTGTGGAAATTTTATCCCAGTAAGTTTCCCACCAATGTTTGACATGGGGGAGAGCCTTAAGGAGTGAGAAGGTGATATTTTCCCTGTCAGAAAAATTGTGAACAGAGAAATAACCTTCTATCTTATTTAACCATTTGTCTAGGGCATCCACATCTATCTGAACTTAAAATACGAGAATATAAAAATTAACCTGTACCTTGGAAGGAGAGGTGATTCCAAAGTGGTTTCTTGATGAATATGCACTTTTTGCAATCGATAGGTGTTGAAGGATGTGGGAAAAATTCTCCATCATTTCGTCCCTCTCTCGCGTGAGAGCTTGCTCAAGCAACATATTGATAGAAGCTTTTGCTTCATCGTTTTTCTTTTCTTCCACCATGGAGGGTTTCTTGGGTGTTCAAGAGAAATTTTCCTCAAGAGAGACAAGCTCAAGACCCAACTTTCTATACTCGGACTTTGTTGAGGACATGCATTGAAAAACAATGAAGAGTAGCCTGCTCTGATACCATTGATTCAGATTATTTTTAGCACAAAATGAGAGCAGAGATATAACGCATAAATATATAGAGATATTGCAAGAGAGACAACAATATAACAAATATATATCGAAAATATAACAAGAGACACTGATATACAATAATACACAATTTCTATTAATGAGCGAAATGTACAAAATTGTAGAAATACAGAGTGAAAGACTCGCTAGAATGGTGGCAGCTTATCTCTGAGAAGATATGTGAAAACTACTCAAATTTGAAACAATATGATTGTTACAATGAGGCTATAAGGCCTTTTTAACATAAATAAAATCCGAAACTCTAACCCCGAAAGATGAAAAGCCAACAGTTTTCTGGACCTCGTTTTGGGTATAGTTTGGTGTATCAACTTCTCGGGGGTGTAACTTTGGCATACAATCTCCATTTCAGGCGCACGATAGCTTGTTGAAAAGGTATCATCGAGGAGATTCATTTTGGGGGATCAATGAGATCCTTTGACTATCATTGGGAAGCTCAATCCTGAAAAAAAATCATTTAGGACCTCAAAATGGCCCCGGAAGTTTAGGAACCGAAAATTTGCTAAAAATAGTAAGTTGTCAGAAAACTGTTTTGAGCTAGTTGGAATAGGTGGGTGGCCACCGATACCCACTTGGATCAAATTACCTTTAGACCAGAATCCATTCATGAACACTCAGTTTCCATTTTTGGCTACTCTAAAACTTCCTGATTTATCTAGACTTACAAATGATCCCATAGTGCATAATCCCACTTGGTCAGTCATTCGAGTCAAAATTCTATCAGAAATTCCAAAATTCGATGGCAAGATGGGAGAATATCCCACCACACACATTACAACTTATCATTTTTGGTGCATCTCCAACTCTTTATTGGATGAAAACATTCGTTTACATATTTTTCCTCGCATTGTAACTGGCAATGCCTCAAAGTGATTCATTGAACTACCAACTACTTCATTTAACTACTTTAATGCTTTGGAAATGGATTTTTTGGCCGATTTACAATTTCTCATTTGATACAAAATGGGCACAAATATTTTGACCTCATTATGTCAGAACACCACCACACATATCTCTGACCACATTCACGAGTGGAGGCGACAAAGAAGACTCATTAAAGCCTCAATCCATGATAGAATCTTGGTTTATTGGTTTACAAAATCATTATTTTCTCTCATCTCTAGAATTTTTTCCATGCCTGGAGCCATAACTGAGGAGCACGTATTCATCATTCCAAACACTTAGATTTGATTTATTCATAGTTAGGTACACTATACGAATTCATTCCCCATGCTCCTCGACCATTGAATGAGACTCCTTGACCAATGCCTAGACCCCATGTCGATGATGTGGTTGGTCCTATCTCTTCCACCACAGTTGGCTAGTTGACTAGATAGCTTAGTCAATTGACTGTAGCTATTAATCCCACCTCTTTTGCACCTAAAACCAATTCGACTCCAGCCCCTTCTCAAACATATGAGGTGAACACGGTGAAGTCCTCCACACTGAAGAACCCTAAAAAATTTGGAGGGAAGAAGAAAAATAATAATAATAAGAAAAAGAAGAATGCTTCTGAACAGATAGGCCATAAAACCCAAGACCCCAATGTCGAGAGAAAAATCAAAAGAAAGGTAAAATATCCTTGTATGGTTTGTAAGGAGGACCACTTTACCAAATAATTCCCTCTCTTTGTCAAGGTCCATCAATATCTTGAGCGAGGGGGATATCCTTCCCAACCAACGGTATTAACTAATCCTCCCCCCCTAGTAACAACAAATGGTTTCACAATTTCCTCCAGCTCCAACCGGGGGTAATGTAGGGTCCTCAACTACAAACATTATGATGGTTAAATCTATGGTGACACTATCCACTAGAGTGAAGAAATATGACACTCCCAAGTGGGAACCTTCATATAAGGATCCTCCATTGAATTCACCACCTAATGGCCCTCTAACATTAGATAAACTATCTTTCAAACTTGCAATATTCCCTCCAAAAGGGGTACTTCGATGAACTACCCATAACTTGAATGCTCGAGAAGCTCAACATTGCAGTATAGTGGACGATCTTGCCTAGGCACCATGTGACATCTCAACACTCGAAGTATTGCATAACTATCCTCACAGTGGAAAGACTTATTATCAACCATAGATGACATCAACCCTTCGAATTCAAGCATTGTTTCCTTCGACATAGAACATAGTGAACTAAATCTCTCACACCAAATTGCATTTCAAATCACAGTTGGTTGTCTTAACAAGAATATCTTTTGCACGGTGATCGATGAAGGAGAGGCTACTTGCATTATGTATTTGTCATGTTGGAAATCCCTTGGTTCTCCTAAATGCACTACATTTCAAACCATCTTAAAAGATTTTGATGGACACTTTTTCAAACCCCACGAAACTTTCACCTCTTTATCAATTGAGCTTGGGAAAAAATTGTCTCTGTAGAAGTCAAAGTGGTCGATGCTACATTCGACCATAATATTCTCTTGGGTCACACTTGGTTCTATGAAATGAAATTTGTTGCATCCACTATCTTTCGTGTCATATGTTTTCCCCATCAAGGAAAGATATACACGATTGACCAACTTGATTATTTCACACCCAACTTGCAAGCTAATCCTAGCACCAATGTGCCATTTATAGGGGATGTTTATGGGGTATGAAGGTGTCAGTAAAAGTGTGTTCAAAGATTCATCTCTTATGGGGATATTCCCCCTTCCTGCACCTGATACTACCCATATAGCTCATATCAACATGATTCTTTCATTTACCTGTGGATCCCTCGAGCCTTTTGACCCTTGGATGGTACCTCCTCTTGAGGATGTTGATAAATATGGAGCATCCATCTCACTCACCACAGTTGATATTTTTTATACAAAAATCCCATCAATATTTGGTGATATTTTTCAACACTTCCATCCTCATATGGAGTGTTATGAACATACTCCACTTTTATGGGTTGTTGACTCTCTCAATTCACATTATTTCCTAAATACTAACTTTCCTTCATAAGAGACCATCCTTGAAGTCATGGCTTCCATAGAAAATCCAAAGGATGAGGTGATGCATCGATCATCTTTTCCCGATTATGAACCAATGAGAGATAGAATGATGAGCTTCAACCTAGGACTGGGAGCTTTGCTGGGGCATCCAGTGAAACCCCTAGTCTTAACCCTTTTCCTCCTTGGATTTCATTTCCAGAACTTTCCAGTGAAATCTCTGCTTCCCCTTCCATTGAATATTTTTGTTTTGTACTTCCTTCAAGTCTTTATGGATCCCATCAAGGATATTCCATAGCTCATGAAAGCACTCATGTTGAATATCTTCATATGCATAAATCCATTCCTATGTGGCATGGCCTCGACATGGTGTGCCATATGATGCCTATTATCACACAAGTTGTAGGTTGGGAAAAGCCTGACCCAACCACCAAGTGGAGACAACTAAGTGACACTATACCCAAATGTCACCTTGATATAGGTCTCGCTCTTCAAGGGTGACTAGGTCACTCTAGGGAGGTGATCCCGGTGACCCTGGAGGGGTTGAGACATATGGAAGGGAAGGAAGAGAAGTATCCCCCTAAAGGTCAATGATTTAAGAGAAAAATCGCTTTGATGACTCATCTTCGAGTGGTTTAAGGTTACAAGTCTTTGGGTACCTGCAAAAGTGTTTGTACCTACCTGAGACATAAGAAAATCCACACTTTCATATAGTATGTTAGGTGGAAAATCAAGTTAAGTTTGTTGTCCCTAATTTGTAGAGATAAAACGATATTAGCTATCAACAACATAATGATAACATAGGCTGAAATTAAAGCTACTACAAGTTCAATTAAACATGCAATAGGTGAACCAACAATGACTAGTCTAGCTTGCACAAAATAGTATGAAACTTGATCAGTCAAACAAGGTTGTTATGAAACATTTCTACAGAGATAATTTCCTGCCTTATGGCTATAACAAATAATTCATTACAACAGACAAATTAACCAATGAAACTTTCCCAAATATTGACAAAAAAGTGCACTATAACAAGTAAAACATGAGGGAAAAGTTTTAGCTTAAGTATAGGGTTAGTTTGTGAGTTATTAGAGTTTAGAAAAGTTAGGGTTTTTGCAACCTTATGGATGTAGTGTTAGATTTATAACAACAACAAAAGTTGTTGGTAAAATGGGACACCTCAATGAGGCAAGTTAGCTCATAACATGAGGAAGAAAGTCCAAGTGGAAGAGCTTCAAGAGAATGAATTTTCATGTTTCCCAAGGTAACAATTTATTTCTTCAATGAAACAAGTGATGACTAGTGCCTTTAATGGTTGGGTTAATGGAGTCAAGAAAAGAATAAGCTAGAGGTGTTACCTTACTTGGGGGTGTAAACCCTTTTACTCCCCAAGGAAAGTATCCCTAGATAAGGTTTATACAAAGAGGGTGTATGCCCTTATACTTCTCTTAGTAAACCCTTGCTAAATCAACACTAAAGAAAAAATATTATGGAGGATAAGGTAGGGGTGTATGCCCTTATACTTCCCACATAGCTCTAGAAAGATAACCTTGAATTGAAATACAAATGATAGTACAACCATATTTTCTTACCAATTCAAGGAATAAATGCTAAGATAAACCACCACAATTGCAAGAGAAAACCTTCCAAGAGCTAGCGCATGCTTCCATCAACCAATAACCAAGAAATATTTCCACATAAGAGCACACAAAACAAATAGCCAAAGATAGGGAAAGTCCTTCCTTAGTGTCTCTCACAATGGGAGAGGCAATGTTATGAAATGATTTGAGTTTGATCTCAATTTATACAAAACTCTTAAACATAGTTTGTCCAGATAATTTAGGGTAAACCACAAGAAAAAGGGTCAAGAACCATAATCTTTCCCCTGTACAAAATAATATCAAACAATTCACTCTAAAATTTACTTTTTGCACAAATGAAACCCTAAAAAAAGAGGACGTCTCCCCTTTAGGGGACGTTTTGGAACTTTGAAGAAGTCGTTGGGGTAGTAGATGCATGGCTAGGCCTCCAAAGTCAATTTTTCACTCATACAAGTTCTCTCTTGATGTTCTTCAAGCCTTCTTATTTAAAAATGTGCCACATGTCATTTTACAACATCTTCACCACCAAACCCTAGCCCTTCTAGGTGACATCAAGCTTCCAATGAGACCTTTTGCCTCTCCTAGGCAATTTGTTTGGCATGTGAGGGCTAGGTTATGTCTTCCAATCATCTTCTAGGCCTCCAAAGTCAAGTATTCATGATCTAGCATGCCAACCTTTAGCATCCAACCTGTAGGCTTGAAGCCCCAAGGAAGCCTAAGCTAGGCTTGTTCTTCCAAAACTGTCCACCAACTAGGTCCTACAAAGACAAATAAGCACACCCTCCAAATATATCAAGTACAAATATCATGGTGAGTAAATAAAATCAATAAATGAGCCACCTAAGCATCTGCATCAAAGATTACCTGGTCAAGCAAGTAAGTGTTCAAATCAATTATGCAACTTGTCGAGCTTAGCTATGGGGGGGTTGGAGAGATGTCCTATTAGGTAGATATTTCCCTAGGTCAAGGAGTGTTTCCCAAGTGATCCCTCTCTAAGATATGTGAAGTATATGAAGTGGTTATGGATCAAGACTCATTGGGCATGGGGTTCATGAAATACAAGGGGTTGTAGTGTCTCATTCATGGGTTCCTTTGTAGAAGGTTTGTGGCACCTTCGTTTGAGATGCACTTTTTCCAAGCCCATCTTCTTGCCATTATTTTCTTATTTATATTTACTTTATGTTTTAAGGGATAAGTTGGAGGCCACCATCCTGGCTTGTTTTCCAAGTAATGACAATGTCATTCAAAAATACCTCGCGGAAATGAGAAGGATGGCTCGTGATGAGACCCCCCTTCCCCCAGTCATGCAAATAAGAACCACTACCTTGGCTTGAAAACCAGATGATGGTAATCTCATACCACTAATTACCCATGATCCTGATAGGATGGCTAGTGATGAGACCTCCCATCCTCCAACTAACCCCCCAAGCATTCATTATCATTTGTTTTTGTAGGTCCCCCTTTTCTTATAGAAAAGTGTTTCATTGTTTTCTCGGGGATCCTTGGGATAAGCATCTGGAAGGTCTATATTTAGGATTGTTTCTTTTTAGCCAATATCAATCCCTCTAGACCTTTATCCTCTTCTTCTCGTGGAATGAGGGACAACCCCTTCTTGGGTCAATACACCCTCAAATCCCAATAGACAAGGAAATGGGGGTTTTAGGTGATGGAACGTGGTAAGTATGGATGGGAATGGTACAATGGCTCTTCAAGGGAGTTCCTAGTAGTAAACCCATTCATGAGGAAGACCACTTACTATGGCACAATGTCAACCACCAAGGTGAAACGAGCCAAAAAACATAATGGTCCAAGCATATGTCATGAAGCCTAAAGTAGTATAAGATACAACATACTCAAAATGCCTCAAATATTGAAATGACACTCACCATAATACCTAACTTGTACCTCATGGACCAAGGTCCAATGCCTTTTGGAAGCCAGTTGGTGTGGTGGATGCCATCCTGAAAATTTGAACCTCTGTGGTGGTGAGAAGGGTCTCCATTTGTGCAAGTGGATTCTACAAGTTTCTTGCCTCTCGAAACTCCATGTTTGCAACATGAGGGCCTCGAGACATCACCTCCTTAGTTATCCCTAAAAGTTGGGGATAACAATGCCAACAATGTCTCATGAGTTCTTCAATTATGGAAAATATCATTGGCATGAGCCTTGGAATAGGATCTACTTTTTGTAATCCATCAATATCTGTAGTGCCTTTCACATTGGTGTGTGGTGTGAGTGCTTTTGTTTTCCATACATCATATCCAAAAATTCAAAAATATTTTGCAATTTCACTATGTGTTTTGACCTTGGAATATAATTTACATGTGTAGACATGATTCTAGGGATGTGTTTTTTACAAAGATGGAGACATCCATTGAAATTGAGGTACGTGTTTTCCAAACCGACATATAGGGATAGGATTTTCCCTGCATTTCCTGCCTTGCATTATTAACCATCCATACTTCCAACATTATGCCTTAGGTTTGAACCCGGTCGGTCATGACATTAGCCACTCCTATTGCACGTCGTAATTGGGTCAGTAGTGACTACCCTTCATGGGTTCCCTATTTAGCACTTACATTTCCATTTGGTTCCCATGCTGAATTTTTTTGTAGGCCTAGGAGTCCTTCTTTATCCCCATCACGACTTGAATATTGAGCCTCATTTTCCCTCTCTTCGTCTATAATCTAGCCATAGCCTGTGGGGGTTCCTGAACATTTTTCTTGTTTCTTAATGGTCATATATGCATTTTCTTCTTACGTCATGCTTCCTGTCACCACCTTGTTGTCTGCCCATATCCTGCTTATTTCTCTGTAGTAGCCTTGAACATCCGTCTCTTGCATTATTTGGCCTTCGTTTTGCACCCTTGGATGAGAACTACTATTATGAGTAGTCATCATTTTCCTTGTATTTTTGGAGTCCATTTCTTAATTCATGTTCCATGCCCCTGGAACTTCATCACATACTACTCGATATGTCAAATTGTGCTTACTATTACCCCTTTTTTGTGCTCGGTAATCAAACATGACAAAGTTGCACCCTTGAGTCTTTTTTTCCTTTTAGACTCTAAACATGAAATGACAAGTGAGAATTCACTTTCTTTGGGTCATTAAATCCACAAGATCGTATATGGATTTGTCTTTAGGATATTTATATATTCCTTAAATAGTGGAAAGATCGTCGAGCACCATTCTCGACCCCGGGCTTGAAAATAAATCTATGGGTGAGCATATCGAGCATACTTCCATTTTATTTCATGCCTGTTCAAACATGAAAGAAAGAAAAAGAGGGGGAGTTTTTATTCTAGTCATCTTTACAAATGTTAGTTGTCCATCAAGTCACCCTTGAACATCACACTTGTTTTGCATCTATGTACAATAGTTGGGTTATCGATTGTCTCTAAGTCATTACCATCTCTATGAGTTCTCGGACTCTGCAGACTGGTTACTCTTCGAGTCATATATGGCGAGTGTTTTGGCCATTACCGAGTCAATGCTGCGAGTTCGAGTAATTTGTCATGCCATTTTGTTCAAGGTAAGTTAGCCTCTGTCAACCACTTTCGGTCTTTCAACCCATTTATCTCAGCCATCCTTGAGTCAGTTGTGATCTACTATTACACTTTTCACACCATATACCATTGTATGTTTTGTGTCAATTGATGGGGGATAAATCAAGGCCCTCCTTCTATGGATTTCATCCTGTCGACGCTAGATCATTATCCAAGATCAAAATATAGAAACCGGTTAGTACCTTTGGACTTGTAGACATCAGTGGCAATTTCCCTCAAATTTTAGAAGTGGGTTTACATCAGTGGCTCCTTTTGAATGATTCTATGAGTGTTCGACCACAATTCATCCATTCAAACTCGCTAGATTGTACTAGGTATCTTGGGTTCCAACGTCATCATCGATGGATTCCCTCATGTTTGTTAATGATATACATCAATGATCGGTAATCAGATGTTTTCTACCGTGATTGACATCAAATCATCTATTCTTATGTTGTATATTCATACCATTGAGGTTTGGGATGAATACCTTAGGTTGGGGCCACATCATTCCTTTAGAACATCCCCTCCTAGGTTACGATGGAGTCATTCATAGTTCTTTAGAGATCAATCAGGTATCAAGTTATCTCACTGATTTGTATATTGTGACATAGATCCAAATTTGTACTTGGTCGTGACTATGCTCTCACTTGTGATATGGCTCCATAGTGTGTTCTTTCATGGCCATGATCTAGTTAGTTGTGTCATGCATCGATCCACAATGTACTGTTTTGGAAGATTTTCTTAGTTTCTATTACTGAGCATGGGTATGCCTACCTTAGGGATGGTATTATTGTGCAAGACAGATTGTAGTTTCTTCCCATCTTCCTTCACTTAAAGCTCCATGATTATTGTTTGTAAAGTATTTCAACCATTAAACACCTCTTATGACCTCACACTTTAGGGGTCATTTGTTATACAATTATTTTACACCTGATCACCTGATGGACATCATCCATAGGTTAGTATGCCGAGACACTAAGTTATGTCACTTTTCCCTTGAGTTTTCAGTATCCTTTTTGACGTAGAACCCCCAATCCTCAGAATCGAGGTTCACACAGGATCGCTCTAAATCTTCCCTCCTGAGTCTAATTGACTCTTAGGTTCCTCCACAAGGAATCCTACACACACACAATAACAGTGTTTTTCCACAGGTCCTTATGAGTATGCCCCATGTGAACCAACACAAAGCATCACTCAACTCCCCTGACCACAATAACAATGATTGCGCCTTTTTTTCTTATTGGGACTTTTCCTTTTCTTTCCTTTTCAGGATTTCGAGTTTCATGATTTCGCGAGTCCTGTTGTCGAGGTTCTCGACCTTTCCAACTTCTGAAACCTGAAATGCCAATTTTCCCGAAATGCTTGGCCACTCCCTCCTACACAGTTGTATCGTGTTTCTCAACTTCGGGAGTTCTGGAACAAGGAATCTCGACCTCTTGTCTTCGCGACTACCGAAACGCTGAAACCCGAAACATTCAGCAAAAGATTAACTTCTATCGGAACTTTTCACCTTTTTGGCATTTCGGACTTCGCGATTTCGCGAGTCCTGATGTAAGGCTTCCGGCTCCCTAACCTCCACAAACCCCGAACTCTGAAACAATATCTCCAACGGGATCAACGACTATAAGCCTCCCTTCAATCTGACGGCCCATGTGATTTCGGATTTTCGAGTACCGGGAGTCCAAGACTCTCGATCCCAGAACACTGTTCTCTCGGGTTCCCAAACCTCGAAACGCTGAATTACTGAAACACCACTTCACACTATTTCGTGTTTTGCAATTTTGGGGGTTCTCATGTGAAGTGCCCCGAATTCTTTTCAACGGGAATGTCGAAATCTTGATTCCCAAAATGTCGAAATACCACTTCACAATATCCCGGATTTCGCAACTTCAAAATTCTAAGTGCAAGGGCCCAAGCTCCTTGTCCACAGGAATTTCGGTATTCTGAATGCTGAATTACCAAAATTCTGAAAGTCGTCCTTGGCTATCCTTTTCGCGATTCGGGAGTTAGAGTGACCAAGGGTTTTGGATTACACTCCGAACTCATAAATCCTGAATTCCCAAAATAATATGACGCTCCAGCAGATCATGATCAACGGTCCACGTTGACTCCTGGTACCAAAGTGATGGATTCGTCCTTCCTTATCGACCTTGTAACTTCTCTGGATCTTACGGTTCTCGTGATTTCGAGCGTTCTCCTCGAAGAATTCTGACCGCTCGATTCCTTCCTTGACAGTTCCTTCGAAATGAACCAGTATTCTTGTACTGGAACTCAAATCCTTCGAAATGACTTCGACTCACCCCTTTTGAACACTTCAAAGGCGTTAACCCTTCTGAGCTTTCCTCTGACAACTTCAAGTCACCAAAGAACTCCTGCATGCACTCCTTGCAGCAGACCTTCAAATACTTCTATATATTTGAACTCCCGATTCTCTGCACCTTCTACAACAACAAACTTCAATCTCTCTCAACCTTAGTTGAAAAGTTCTAAGGACTTAGCTAGCCTGCCCACGCCTTGCACGACTCCTGTACTTCACTTGCACTTCTGCTAAAATGAGAACAATGGTATCCCTCCTGATCTTTCAGAGATGAACTCTGAGTCTTTGTCAACGCACTCCTTGCATATGTTTCACTGCACTCCTTCCAGAAACTTCTAACTTAGGATGAGAAACAATTGAAACTCATTTCCTCTCTCTCTCTCAGACTTCAAACATCCAACATGAAAACATACATTCACACATAGTATTAAAGCAAATTCACAATAGAGAGAGAATAAACAACCATGATTATACCATTCACCATGTATACACAAAAAGAATCATAACACCGTGAATCTGAATCAAAGCTTCATATATTAATTCAAAACTTATGTACATGGGTTCTTCTCTACAAATCTCTTCTACAAATATCCTCTTCTCTATGCTAATGTGCTTAATTGATCTAATTATGATTGATATAATGACACAAAGATCAGGGTGTCTATAGTCGTTTTCCCTCCTGTTCCTAAAACTGTCTAATCTGGAATTTAAATCTACCTACTTTCATTAACTGGGCATAAATGCCTTTGACATCGACAGATGAGAGCAGATTGCTCAAGATCTGTTTACAACCACTTATTCATAAATGCGCATATGCCTTCCTTAACTATTTTAGAACATTTTCAACATGTGCAAAAATGCGATGTGCTCATCTCAGTTGTCTTATGCCTTCACGCTCGCTTGCTGCTGGCTGCTTGCGATGCTCCTGCATCATACTCCCTCACTTGTAAATTTTCATGAACTCATGTTCAAGAGGTCTTGCACAGTCTGTCCATGCTTCTGAATTTCTGCTTCATCTTCCCAGCTGGCATCTTCAATTGGATGTCCCTTCCATTTGACCAAATATTCAAAATACTCTTTCCTCCTAGTCTTTTTGTTGACTCTCTTGTCAATTATACTTTCCATCTGTGGCCTTTCAACTATAGGCATTTGTTTGGTCCATTGAACCTCTGTCTGTTCATTCTCTGTCCCTACTTCTTCAGCTTTGTAAGGGTACAAATCTGAACTGTTGAATATCGGTGAAATTCCGATCCCATCGGGTAATTCAATCTCATATCCATTTGCCCCAAATTTCTTTACGATCTTTCATGGTCCAATATTCTTCATTTTTAGTTTGTTATATGTTCCCCTTGGGAACCTTTTTTCCTCAGATGTGCAAGGATCAAATCACCAACCTCAAACTGAAGTTCTCGCCTGTGTTGATCTGCTTTGCGCTTGTACTCTTGACTTGAATTTTGCAAATGTTCCTTGACTCTGCTGTGAAGCTACTTCATTGCTTCTGCAAAATCCTCTGCACTAGCACTTCTGAATTCATCTTGTTCCACATCCCTCAATTCAAAAACTCCCCTTGGCTGCATTCCATATACAATTTGGAACGGGCTTTGTCCTGTGCTTCTGTTGATCGAATCATTGTAAGAAAATTTTGCCTGTGGTAGAATATGATCCCATTGGCTGTGGTGTTCAGTCACTAGGCTCCTCAGCAAATCTCCTAAGCTCATGTTCACAACTTTTTTTTCCCCATCCGTATGAGGATGATAAGTTGAGCTAAATAAATTTTTTTTCCCTATATTCTTCCATAAAGTCCTCCAGAAATGTCCCACGAACTTGGTGTCTCGATCTGAAACTATACTTCTTGGTAAGTCGTGAAGTCTGACAACTTCCTTGAAAAACAGGTTCGCAATATGAGTTGCGTCGCTGGTTTTTTGACATGATATAAAATGTGCCATTTTGGAAAATATGTCTACCACCACAAAGATTGAATCGAATCCTCTTTGCGTTCTTGGCAGCCCCAATATAAAATCCATGCTTATGGCATCCCAGGGCCTCTCAGGTATGGGTAATGGCTGGTATAACCCAGTGTTCTGCCTTTTTTACTTTGTGTGCTGACAAATTCTACATATGTCCACAAATGTTTTGACATCTGTCCTCATCCCTAGCCAAAAATATGAGCCATTTAATTTAGAGAACGTTTTGTCATGACCAAAATGTCTGGCCAATCCTCCATTATGTTTTTCTTTCAACAAATTCTCCCTCATGGAGCATTTTGGAATACATAATTGATTGCCTCTGAATAATAATCCATCCTGGATCATATATTCGGTCCACTGGCTTCTATCCCTGAGAATTGGATTCTCAGATGCCTCATACGCCTCTTTAAAATCTAGATCGTCTCTGTACATTTCTTTGAGATTATCAAAACCCAAAGTTTTGACTCTAAATTCCTGCATCAACAAACATTTCCTGCTCAAAGCATCAACAACTTTGTTAGCAGTTCCAGAAATATGTTTAATTACAAAAGTAAAATTATGCATGTATTCAACCCATTTAACATGTCTTTGGTTCAAATTCTCCTATTGAGTCACGAATTGTAAGGCATGATTGTCACTGTACAAAACAAACTCTTTAGGAACCAAATAATGTCTCCATTTCTTCAGCGCTTGTATGACCGCATATAATTCTTTGTCATATGTGGAGTACTTAACCTTTGTGTCATTCAGTTTCTCACTAAATTATGCGATCGGCCTATCATCTTGGCTTAAGACCACTCCAATTGCAAATCCACTAGCATCACACTTGACCTGAAATGTCTTACTGAAATCTGGCAACACCAGAATTGGTTGTTTAGTAATCTTTTTCTTCAGCAAATTAAAACTTTTTTCTGCTTCCTCTGTCCAATGAAAAGATTTGTGTGTTTTCTTCACTGTGTCCATCATTGGTGGACTAATCCCACTAAAATTTCGGATGAATTTCCTATAGAAACTAGCTAATCCATGGAAGCTTCGAACTTCAAAAACACTTTTCGGCGATGGCCAATTCTTAATCACTTCTACCTTTTTCGGATCCATGTTCAACTCATTTGCAGAGATAACAAAACCCAAATAAATGAGTTATGTCCTCATAAATGTTGATTTCTTTATATTTATCAACAATTTCTCTTGCTACAATCTCCTCATCACTGTAGCTAAATGCTTCAAGTGTTCTGCTTCTGTTTTGCTGAAAATTAATATATTGTCAAGATATACGATGACTAATTTCCCGACAAACTCTTTCAGGACTTCATTCATCAATCTCATGAAAGTACTGGGCACGTTTGTTAATCCAAACAGCATAACAAGACATTCATACAGCCCCTCATTCGTCTTGAATGCTATCTTCCATTCATCACCTTCTCTCATTCGGATTTGATGATATCCGCTTTTCAAATCAATCTTTGAAAAACACTTTGCTCCACTTAAGGAATCCATCAAATCATCCATCCTTGGTAATGGAAATATGTATCTGATGGTAATATTATTGATTTCCCTCGAGTCTGTACACATTCTCCAGCCTCCATCTTTCTTTGGGCTGAGCACTGTCGGAACAACGCATGGACTCAAGCTATCTCTAATCAATCTTTTCTCCATTAAATCCTGGACTTGTCTTTTGACTTCTTCATTTTCCTATGGTGTTAACCTGTACGTTGATTTGTTTGGTAAACTGGCTCCAGGTATAATATCAATGTGATGACTTATACTTCTGATAGGTGGCAACAAACGAGGTAGTTCGTCCACTACTATATCAACAAACCCTTCTAGCAACTTCTGGATTTCTTCTGGTAAATCATCCACTCTTGTACTAGTCAAAACAATTATAGGCTTCCTGACCACAATAAATTGTGTGTCTTCCTTCTTCTTAACCTCCTTAAGAAGTTCCTTCCCACTCATGAGAGTACAGTGTTCCTCACTTTTGGTTTCACTTCTTTATCCTTAATCAGAAACAACATGTGAGTTCTCCCATTCTTCTCCAGGGTGTATGTGTTCTTTCTCCGATCATGAATCACATTTCTGTCATATTGCCATGGTCTACCCAACAATAGACGACAAACATCCATGGGAATGACATCACATAATATTTCATCCTTATATCCTCCTATTTTAAATTCAACTAAACATTGTTTAGTGACATTTACCTGATGTCCTTTTTGTAACCACAAAACTCTGTATGGGCTTGGATGTTCAATAGTCTCCAGCTCCAGTTTTTCTACCATCTCTGTAGAAATGAGATTATTGTTTGCTACCACTATCCACAATGACTTTGCATACCCTGTCTTTCGTCTTGCAAGCAGTCCGAAAAAGTCTATTCCTTTGGGCTGGGTTCTCTGCCTCCTTCTTTGGCGTTAAGAGAATTTTTCTCATCATCAATGATCTTCCACCCTCAGCATATTCTGCCTCAACATTCTGTCCTTGTGCTTCGGCAATGTGAGTTTCACCACCCTCTTTCTTTCTATCTGGACATTCGTAGGATTTGTGTCCAATTTTCCCATAGGTAAAGCATTTTATTTCTCCACCTCTGCCTCTTCCTCTTCCTCTGGTTCGAGGAAAAGTATTTCTATCAGCACCCTGTCCTCTCTGTGAGCTTCCACCTCTCTCAATTTGAGTTTGAGGTTTCTTCCACTCTTATTTAGGTTTCTGAGTCCTGTCCGGGGCAATTGTTTTGCCTTTGGCTTGACTTCTGCCTCGGTCTCTTTGACCTTGCTTTCGACTCAGCTTTTCTTCAGCTTTCAGAGCCATTTGATAAGAATCTTCTACATTCTGAAGGGTCATCATGCTCATCTCATCCTGAATGTCATATCTTAGACCATTCATATACCTGACAACTTTTTCATCATCATTTTCCCGATCACCTTCTCTGATGTTTAGCTTGTAGAACTCTTCAATGTATTCTTTCATTGACATCAGCTTCTGTCTCAAATTCTGCATCCTCTTAAACAGATTGATTTGATAGTCCTTGGGTATGAATTTGGATTTCATCTTTGCAACCATTCTATCCCAACTCTTGATTTTTTGCTTGCCTTTGCAGTGTCTGTCAGCCTGCAGTTCATCCCACCATAATGCTCCATGTCCTTTTAGTCTTGTGACAACATGTTTAACCTTCTTGTATTCCTCGACATCCTCATATTCAAAATATTTATCCAGAGCTCTAATCCAGTCTAGAATCTCTTCAATGTCCAGGTTCCCCTCATACATGGAAATCTCCATTTTTTCCCTGGCACCTATCCTTGCAACATCCCTGAATAGGCATTCATCTGCTGCATCTTCGACTGCGACTTATTCTCCTTCGTTTTAGATTCATTTTCATTTTTAGCCTCGCTGATATCCCCAACATTGACTATGCGCCTCTATGTTGTCTCCATGGCATCAAGTATGGCATGGAGTTTGCGCATTTCCCTTTCCAATGCTAGATCAGGCATTGGCACGGGCCTATCTCTTCTTCTCGGCGGCATGGCTGAGAAATGCTCCTCTTTTCTCTGCTACATAAAACAAAGAAATTGTTCTAGGCTCTAATACCACAACTGACGCAGAACCCCCAATCCTCAGAATCAAGGTCCGCACAAGATCGTTCTAAATCTGCCCTCCTGAATCTGATTGACTCTTAGGTTCCTCCACAAGGAATCCTACACACACACAATAGCAGTTTTTTTCCACAGGTCCTTATGAGTATGCCCCATGTGAACCAACACAAAGCATCACTCAACTCCCCTGACCATAATAACAATGATCGCGCCTTTTTTTCTTATCGGGACTTTTCCTTTTCTTTCCTTTTTGGGATTTCGGGTTTCGCGATTTCGCGAATCCTATTGTCGAGGTTCTCGACCTTTCCACCATCTGAAACCCAAAATGCCGATTTTCCTGAAATGCTTGGCTGCGTCCTCCTACACAACTGTATTGCATTTTGTGACTTCGGGAGTTCTGGAACAAGGAATCCTGACCTCTTGTCTTCGTGACTATCGAAATGCTGAAACTCGAAATGTTCAGCAAAAGGCTGGCTTCTATCGAAACTTTTCACCTTTTTGGGGTTTCAGACTTGGTGATTTCGTGAGTCCTACTGTAAGGCTTCCGACTCCCTAGCCTCCACAAACCTCGAACTCCGAAACAATATCTCCAACGGGATCAACGACTATAAGCCTCTCGTCGATCCGATGACCCACGTGATTTCGGATTTTTGGGTACCGGGAGTCCAAGACTCTCGATCCCAGAACACTGTCCTCTTGGGTTCCTCAACCCCGAAATGCCACTTCACACTATTTCATGTTTCACAATTTCGGGGGTTCTCATGTGAAGTGCCCCAGATTCTTGTCAACGAGAATGTCGAAATCCTGATTCCCGAAATGTCGAAATACCACTTCACAATATCTCGGATTTCGCAACTTCAAAATTCTAAGTGCAAGGGCCCAAGCTCCTTGTCCACAGGACTTTTGGTATTCTGAATCCTGAATTACCAAAATTTTGAAATTCGTGCTCGGCTATCCTTTTTGTGATTTGGGAGTTAGAGTGACCAAGGGTTTTGGATTACACTCCAGACTCACAAATCCCGAATTCCCGAAATAATTTGATGCTCCAGCAGTTCACGATCAGTGGTCCACGTTGACTCTTGGTACCAAAGTGATGGATTTGTCCTTCCTTATCCACCTTGTAACTTCTCTGGATCTTACGGTTCTCGTGATTTCAGGAGTTCTACTTGAAGAATTCCAACCACTTGATTCCTTCCTTGACAAATCCTTAGAAATGAACCAATATTCTTGTACTAGAACTCAAATCTTGCGAAATGACTTTGACTCCCCCATTTTGAACACTTCAAAGGAATTAACCCTTTTGAGCTTGCCTCTGACAACTTCAAGTCACCAAAGAACTCCTGCACGTACTCCTTGCGGCAGACCTTCAAATACTTCTACGTATTTGAACTCCTGATTCTGTGTACCTTCTGCAACAACAACCTTCAATCTCTCTCAACCTTAGTTGATAAGTTCTAAGGACTCAGCTATCCTGTGCATGCCTTGCATGGCTCTTGTACTTCACTTGCACTTCTGCTGAAATGAGAACAACGATATCCCTCCTGAGCTTTCAGAGATGAACTCTGAGTCTTTGTCAATGCACTCCTTGCGGACGTTTCACTGCACTCCTTGTAGGATCTTCTAACTCAGGATGAGAAACAATTGAAACTCATTTCCTCTCTCTCTCTCTTAGACTTCAAACATCCAACATGAAAACATACATTCACACACAGTATTAAAGAAAATTCACAATAGAGAGAGAATAAACAACCATGAGTATACCATTCACCATGTATACACAGAAAGCATCATAACACCATGAATCTGAATCAAAGCTTCATATATTAATTCAAAACTTCTGTACATGGGTTCTTCTCTACAACTCTCTACTACAACTCTCCTCTTCTCTATGCTAGTGTGCTTAATTGATCTAATTCTGATTGATACAATGATACAAATATGAGGGTGTCTATAGTCGTTTTTGTTCCTAAAACTATCTAATCTGGAATTTAAATCTACCTACTTTCATTAACTGGGCATAAATGCCTTTTACATCGACAGATGAGAGAAGATTGCTCAAGATATGTTTACAACCACTTATTCATAAATGCGCGTACGCCTTCCTTAACTATTTCAAAACATTTTCAACATGTGCAAAAATGCATTGTGCTCATCTCAGTTGTCTTCTACCTTCACGCTCGCTTGCTACTGATTTCTTGCGATGCTCCTGCATCACTTTTGCCTAGTCATAGTTTGTTCCTTTACAACTCGTGACCCAAATTTGTTGATCACAAGTTTCTCTCTTGAAATTCACGACCAGTCACAAACTATGTGAATGCAGGGTGCGACTAGGTCTATTACTCCCCAATTATGATTTGTTACAAAGAGATGAGATAAAATTTTAATTTTCTCTTAATATGACCTCAAGAAGTTTGTTATCTTGAGTGTCTATATTTATCCCCCATCTTATCTTTATCATCCTATATATTGAGGGTCTCTCATGGAAAAAGTGGGAGGAAAATAAGTCTCTCATGGAAAAAGGGGGAGGAAAAGAAAGAGTAATCTTATATTGTCGGATTGATCATAGAGCTTGGAAAAGGAGATTGGAAAGAGCTTCATCAAGTCATTTTATTGTAAGGTTATTATTTTATTAATAGAAGATGCACATGACTTTCCCTCTATTTGGTTGTATGTGGTCATTATGGTTCTTATAGAGAGTTAATATTCCCATGTTTCCATTTTATATTGTTAGATCTGTTATTAATTCATAAATGTCAAATTTGATCTTGTGAGAGGTATTCATTTGTGTTTCCATATGTGCATATACGCATTCATGAAAGTGAAGGACATCTTTGAAAGAGAGAACAACCAAGGAGCATGCAAGGACAACCATCAAATTACCAAGTAGCCTTCTTATCCCATCATCTCATAGATTTATTCATGTGTGATTAAGATCTAGGAAATTCTATTGTTTGTATCTCTATTCCGTCTTAGGTCTAGGAAGAGCCTAATGGAGGTAACTCATGTAGGGTACAATTATCCTACAAAAATGACCCATATTCTTCTCTATTATCAATGAGTGCACCATCTAAGTCTACATGTATACCCAATATTTCAGATGTCAGAATCCTTCTAATTATCTATGACTGGGTTCCAACAATGTCTTAATAATCTTCGTAGAGCCTCTCTGTGTGAAATGGAAGTCATGAATAAGTATGTCAACATTCTTTAATTTTAATATTTTACTACAATGTCAATTTATATTTTGACCCTTCCTTTTCTTCATTTTTCTAATCAATTTCTCAAATACCATCTCCATATTGTATTCACTATTAAATGGTTGTGTATTTGTTGCATACAATGTACATCAAATGATATAGCCTCTTCATTTTATTTATTGAATTTCATAACTTTTTCAATCCATAATGGATAACCATGTGGATCTTCAATCACTAAAAGTACAATAATTGAAACCTTCCTTAATATCTTGCATTGAACCCTTGTAAAGGTGTTCCATGGCTTCATGTTATGCACATGATCTTCTAGACGCAATATACATTTCTATTTTCTCTTCTTGTGAAGACTTAATAACACCTTCAGATTCATGTTCAACAACATTTATTTTCTCACATTCATTTGGCATGCTTTCTAGCTAAATAAATGGTGTCTTCAAAATTTTATTTTCAATTGTTTAGCTTGAAATTATGTCATTTTCACCATTGAAATAAGAATCCCACTAAACTAAATCAAAAACATCAAAGTACTCATATGTATCTTTAATCGACTTTTTTTATTTCTTCCAAGAATTTAGAATATTCTACATCTTTATTATGCCTTCATGCATGGTTGATTTTAGCAGTTGATTGTAATAACAATAACTTTGAGGCAAGCATTGGACACTATGGAATGGACTTCAAAATTTATAAACTTGATGAAGTCCCCCATTCTACACTAGTTGGGTACTTCTTTCCCTATATAAGTGTTTAGCCATTAATTGTTTTTGATATAGAATTGATGCTAGAAGCTAATGTCATCAATTTGTTTAATTCACTTTTCTTTACCATGTGATCCCTAAATAAATCTTTGCATGTCAAGTGTTTCTTCCAATGTGTGAAGAAAAGTCTTTGGAAAGTATGATTTCTTAATAATTTCAATTAATATTGTAGGCTCCCAACATTATTCCTCTTCAATGTTACTATAAAATGACTGAACATTTGATCAATATAGTCATGTGTTCCCAAGAATACAGAAGCTAACTTTTACCTTTTAAAAAATCCCTAAAAGCGCACTTAGATATCTAAACACAATATGATTTTTGGTTTCATGGTTAGTGTTTCCCAATTGTGGATATATAACTTGAGGAAGACTACCATACCAAAGAGTAAGAACATGATAAATTATGGTGATAGTCAAATTTGTATCATTGTGAATATTTGGAGCTATGAAGTAAACCCTTTAAGACATTTGGTCATTATAAACCATACAACCAACCAAGTGAAATTGAATAAAATTCTCTTATAAATTCTTTGGTGTACAAACAAAATGTAGTAAATGATTTTATTTTTCCTTGCTCCATGCCTTCAATTATCAAACCTATATATTTTTTCTAGAGCATCATAACACATCTTTCAATGTTGGTACAACTTTTGTTGTTCACTTGATTGTTGATTGTAATGTTCTTGAAGTTCTTTGATAATGCAATCTACACATAACATAAAATGAAAATATTGATAACGAGTTTTCATAATCGATAACTATCCAATTTGAACAAATAATTTTGTAGATACATACCTCTTTCTACCCCTTTAGATTTATCCCTTCATGATTTAAGAGAAGCACATGTACTGCAAATCCCCGTCTTTGGCTTCCCAGGAATATGAGAATTGTTGAATTGTTTTTTCTATATTCTTGTAAAACATGCCTATCCAATGAAATTACCATTTTCTTCACCACCTTCAACATATTCTTTGTATAAGTTATAGATTTCTCATCTTGATAAATTATTTGGAATATGTATTATGTCTCTATCTGACATACATTATCCATACGTGGAGAAGAAGTCACACATCCATGACATTGCAGTGTTTGCTAATGTCCCACTATCTCATCCATGGTGTTTTTTTTAATAAAATGTAGGATCCTTTTCCAGTCTTGTTTGGATACTTGATAGACAAAGATTACTAATTGAATGAATTCATTTGAATGCATCTATACAGAGTAAAACATTTCATATGAGATAATCACAACTTGTTTTTATACATATCATGCACTTAACTAAATATGAATTTTTCATGATTTTATTCATTGATAAGTATGTCTTCCTTTTCTCCAAGGCATACCTGTAGTCTATACCTTTCAAGCAATTCTTTTGACAAAATTCTTGTGAAATTCAATCAGTAATAGAACTTGAGTTTGTAACAAATTCATATCAATTAAAGGGAACTTCAACAAAAAGTAATGGCAATCGAAAATATCTTTAGAAATACATGCAAAAAGTTCTACACACTAATATACAAAATCATATACCCGCTACATGTTGAAAAAATGAAAAAAATTACAAGTATTAAAAACATTTTCTTTTCCTACGTAAATTTACATGATTTCAATTGAAAATTCATGGTTTTGCCAATAGTAGTTTCGATTAATCAATCATCCATATGTAGCGAATATTCCCAAAACTTTGGGATGCATAATTATTGACTTGGTGAAAATATTAGGAAAACCTATTATACATTGATGAAAAATGTTTATATTTAAACGAAAAATATAAGCGCATGCACAACTATAATCATAAATTAGGCTAGAAGTTTTTTTTTAATCTTTAGTTAAATATGAAAAAATTTAGCCTAAATTTCTTTAAAAAAAAATAAAATTTAGCCAAATTGATGAAATTTTGCTTAAAATAAAAGCATTGATCAATACTATCCTACTTACTAGGAGTCTTTGTAATGTAGGAAGTAGAGAAAACCCTCACATATTGGGTTGATATTATTTTCACTCTCGAGAATAATTTTTTCATGGCTTAGAACAAGATGATGCAATAACTTGATCAACATTTTTCTAAATTCCATTTTGAAGAAGGGGATTAGGTGTCACTTCGCTTGTAGCCTTATAAGAAGACCTCCCTCAAAGACAACCACCACCAAAATATTTCTCCCAATTTTTATGGCCCCTATAATACCTTAAAATGTATTGGGCTAGTGGTTTACAATTTGGAGCTTCATAACCACTCTTAAAGTCATCCAATCTTTCATGTCTCTTGATTAAATAAAGTGATCAAATCTAATTGTTGTTTTTAAACTAGCCTTCAAGAATCAGACAAAGAAGGTTCCATTTAATTTCATTCAAAGGCCATCCTATATGAATGAGAGAACCATCTCCACTAGTGCACTATCCAAGAGGTCCTAATAAAATGGCAAGATACATATCCATAAGATTCCACATGGGAACCAATATAGATCCTTAAGGAATTCCCTCATCTACAACCTTGAGGACAAGGCTACTTTAAAAGGGGGAGGGCATGTTAGCGTCTTACCCTAACCCCCTTAAGTAGATATATATTGTTGTATTGAGACCATCTCTAGTAAATAAGGCCTATGTAGTAGATATAGTGTGAAAACAATTATTGTAAGAGGGCTTACTAGAAGGTTACACCTACTAGAAAGGTTTTTCTCCAAAATGTTACTAGGAGGTAGATATGACTACATAGATAAGTAGAATCAATGTAATGAGATGTCTTGTGAAGTATATTGTAATCATAGCTTTACTCATTTGGAGGTTTCCCCCTCGAAGAGGAAAGTGAACATTGTTCTCATCAATAAGGATATATAACATTTTGTGGTATTCTAGTTATTTTATTTCCTATTGATGTTATATTTTATCATTTCTTCAATAAATCTAGCTATATTGTATTATTTATACTCTAAAACTTCTAAATTTCTAATAAAAAACACCACATGCACCAAATTAAATACACTAAATAATGTTATGGATATGAACAAATCAATCAACATGCTTACTAGAGAAAAATCCTATTCTTAGATAATTGTGCATGGTGGATGCATATATTTCATGCAATGTAAAATAACTATCTACTAGGATGGGTCTTGATACATCACATACATGCATACCTTCCCATAATTGCTTCAATTAATTGGTTAATGGTTGGAGGTAGACATCCATTCTCTTCACTTGTCTTCTACTATGGACTAAAAATAGCCAACATAAGATGTTCATTCTTCATAGAAAACTATGGGTTGATATTGTTATTGATCAGTACCACTAGCCAAATATAATAGTTGGTGTTTTAGAGAGAACACATGTTAACTCTATCCATGGCTATGCTTAATCAAGGGATTCATACTTTATCCTTGAATTTCTTAGGACATGTATCCTCTATATGATTCATGGCTATTGAATCTAGTAGGATCCACATAAATCCTTGATCACTTATATGTGAGTCATCCCACCATGGAACATGAATAATTCTTCGCAATGAAAGAGCCTTTGAATACTTGGAATTATAGGCATGTGCCTCAATATCTTATGATGATGAACATGCACATTCCCCTTGTTTTTTAAATTTTTGGTACCTATTGTGTCCACATTATATATATATATATATATATATATTGACAAATGTGATATGATATGTACACAACCCCCAACCATTTTAGCAGTTCCTTTACCTCTCTTCATAGATGCCAGGGAGGACATTATTACTTGGAAGTAGATCACCTTTTAGTAAAATGCAATTATTGGATAATAGAAATGTACGTTGTTATCAAGGATGTATAAAATCCATTTTCATTGTGGATTGTGTGACAATATTAATAAAAATATAATGAACTTAATGATTAGTTACCTTAATAGTGCCAAGAAACACATGTCTAACCAACCGTACATTCACTTCAAGTTGTACAATAATACTGTTGTCCCTAGTTAGGTAGACCTTGACCCATGTCCAAAGAGAGGGTTGGTTGAACTAGATTTTAGGCTAATTTCGAAGAAGTTATCGACAATGCGAGCATCTTCCCCTGGCTCATATTTCTAGAATGCATGTAATGAAATTCCTCCAAGGGATAGGCACCCCATAAGAAATCATCCATACCAAATTCTATATCATTTTCTTCATTCCCAACACGTGAAGAATTAGTGTTAATATAGGAATTCTAATTTGGTGACTCAAGACATAGGGGGAATTGAATAGGTGGTTGATACAAACATGTTTAGTATGTTTCTTCTATGATTTTTTCTTGTCTATAAAAATTCTCTCAATTCGACATTGTAGTGGGGTGCAATAGTATATGGTAGAGAAGTCACTCGTTATTAGGATTTCAATTGAAAAAATATTGAACATTAAACCAATGTTATTAGTATACATAATGCATTTAGTATGTTCCAACATTAGACCAAATATTTATTAGAAGCATGGATTATTTTTATTTTGATAACGCACATGGTACCAACCACTTTATAAAACAAATGTTGAATTAAAATCACAATTTACATTAATTCCATTGGAAATACAAAAATACAATTAATCAAAAATCTTTCTCTTATGTCCAAAGGGGATGTCTAAAGGTGTTCCCAATCCAATCCATCTATGAAAAGAGGTTGGTGGTGATGGAAATATTGTGTTGGTATTAATGTCAACATGAAGAAAAGAAGTACCATAGTGGAGTATGGCATGGAATTGCAGTAAAAGCTACAAGAATACCGAGTTACAAGAACGTAGTGGAATACCAGAATACAAGGGATCGCCTGGTTGAGTGCTTTGAAAGAATGAAAATGAAGGAATGAAACAATTTCAATTACTACACTGGTCTAGTCGAGTTTTCCTGGTGAATGTATATTCTGTTGAGACAGGATCGTGATGAAAAAAAAATACTGGTGAGTCTCCCTCTTGAATACTTTATTGTGCACTATCATTTCAAAGTGTAGTTGAAGGGAAATTTGTTTATGCAACACCGAGAACCCTTGAGTCTTTCAGATCAACACAATAGTCGATATTTTGTAGCAAGTTTTGGTCATCATACTTTCTAGGACGAAGTTGGATGACCCTTCAAACCCAAACAATTCCTAGCAGCCACCAATGGTTAGATCCACCCAGGTAGTCAATTGTTGAATAAATTGTCATTAATGTCGAAGGTTAATAAGTGATAAAATATATGTCAAAGGTTAGTAAGTGATTAAATACAAATGTGACCTTGGTATCACTTTAATAAATACAAAAGTGGAAATGGAGTTTACGCAAAAGTGGATTAAATATAAATATGACTTTATGTAACACCCCAGGTTTTTGCACCCCCATTTTAAATAATGTATTGTTACAATGCTGAGAGGCCAAAGTGCCCAAACAATTATTGAAGGGCAAATATGCCCAAGAAATGTAATGTTTTGATCATTAATAATAATAAATACATTACTGGCTGCTAGACGAACAAGGACTAGATTTATAGGGGGCTATGATTCCACAAGAGAGGGAGCTTCAGGGACTAAGTGTTTATTCCTATTTTTTCTTATTACCCTTTTTGTCTAAGGGAGGGGATCGATTACGTGAACTTCTTGGTGAAGGCTAGGAGATCCTTGTTTTCCCCACGAGGTTACTTAAACCCACTTCTGGTTTGATGGGGGGATTGGACTAATGACTTGTTCATTGTTTTACCGTTCCCTCACTCATTATTCCCTCACACACTCCCATGCAAACACTCCCATGCACCCCCCTGACTCATCCATTGATCCATCATCACCTGCATCTTGGCTTGGAAAAGGAAACAGAGCTGCTAAAGAAATTAGCCACAGGATAGTTGGCTATAGTGGTCGCTGGTGTGATCCAGTCGTGACCTGGGGCCTACATGTCTAAAATTCATTGGCCCGTGCCCTGTTTTGTTCACAACTGTGAGTCCTAAGAGTTCCATCATTGAGATTTTGGACCAGCTATGCTGGAAGCCTTAGAAGGAAGGAGAAGGACTGCCAGAGGGACTGTGTGGCAGAGAAGGGTGGAGGTCCATTCTCTCGGGTGGCACAGGTTGGGTAGAAGAGAGATGGGTACTTGGATTGTTGTGGGTGTCGAGAAACCTGTGAGAGCTTGAGAGTTGACTGGTTTGGGAACCCAATTACACTCTGGAACTGTCCTTATGGATTCATAGCCCTGGCTCAGGGGTGACACTGGTGTTGGGATTTAGAGCAACGGTGTCTACGGTTGGGTGGAACGTCCTTGGTCTGCAACCAACCAGTGTCATCCTTCATAAAGATAAGTTCTCTCTATCATGATATTACTATCTATGTATGAATGTATTCCGATGTGTATTTTAATTGTCATTTACATGTATATGAATGTATTTCTGTTGTGTATATTTAATTATCATTTAACATAATCTTTAGATCTTGCATGCTTGTTGGATATTTTTGTGCATGTCATTAAATTTGTTTCTTATGCATCCTTAATAAATAAATAAGTTCAGCATGAGAAACAAGTCCAAGGGAGGGCTTGTAGGTAGTGTACATAGCCTGCGGGTGGCTGGGTATGCTAAAGATTGGTATCATAGCTTCTGGTTGAAACACCGGGCAGGTATGGGTCGGGTCTGTTGGTCAGAATATTGTGGTCGAGATCGAACTATGACCGTGAAGTTGAAAAGATCAGGAGGAATGGCGTTGCAGATGCTACACAGGAGACAGAACGCCATAGAACCTCTGTGAGGGTTTGAAGGATCATGACCATTCCTTTTTAATTTGGGAATGATCACCATGGTAGAATCGGGAGATCCAGGGTCATTGGGTTGAAGGATAGGTAAATAGGGGTCATCTGATGAAAAGGAAGAAAGGTTAAGGTCGTGATCGTCGGATCCCATTGGGGAGAGAGATCAATGGCTGGAAGGCATTGCAGGGAACTGAGTTGCATGAGAGATAATTTCCCAAGGCGGTCCCGCAATCCAAACCATGGTTTCCCTGGGGGGTTACGTGTCAGCATCAGGAGAATTGTTTGGAGAAAATAGGGTTACTCCAAACCGTCGATGCATGCCCTCGCAAATTGAAAGGCATGTAATGATGTGACAAGTAGGGGTCGAACATCGAAACTTTGAATAGTAAAAGTAGTTGGGGACTGTCGATCCATAGGAGGACACGTGTCAATCGATCATGTGCTCTGGGTGAAAGCACTCCGAGAAAGAGTGAGCAAGGAGAATTTGAGATTTGAGACTCTCGAAGCCCAGAGAGTCGGAGACCCGAAGTAAACGTCGACTTTTGGATAGTCTGAATTAGATCCTGACTGTCGATCATCCAAAGGTTATGTGTCAGCAGATTAGTAACTCCGAAGGAGTCCATTCAAGATATTTTTAGTTGAGGTTTGAGACTCTTGAAGCTTGGAGAGCCGGAGAGCCAGAGCAAACCTCGACTGTCCGATCATCCGAGAATATCTGAGCCATTGATCTACCGAGAGCTACACATCACCAGATCCATGACTTCGGATAAAATCATCTGTAGCCAAATAAGTTTGAAATTTGAGATTTCCAGAGTCTGGAGTCCTGAAGGAATCGTGGTCGTCGATCCATAGGAGACACACATCAGAAGATCGTGAACTTTAGATAAAAATATTTTCAAGGAAAAAGGTTTAAGTTTGAGATCTCCGAAGTCTGAAGCCCCAAAGAAATCATAGCCATTAGATTGAGGAGGACACATGGAGCAGATCCTTGGACTCTAGGTGAAGACCCGAAGTGAAACCTAGTCGTCCAATCCAGGAGGACATGTGGCGACATATTAGCCAATTCGATAATTTGGAGTTTGGGATAATTGGAAGTGTGCTAGTTTGAAAACTCTCGAAGCCCCGAAGCCAGAAGAGTCGAATTGATAAGGTAGGATGATGTGACCGGGGATGACATGGACACATGGGATGTGTGCCATTTGTCAGTAAGTTTTTGGCATTTGGAACTTTGAAAATTCGAATAGAACGTGACACATGTCACCTGCCTGATTGGGCCACGTGTCTGCTTCCAACATTTCGCCACCTGGCAATAGATCATGCGGTTTAGAAGACCGGGCACTCCATAAGGGAAGGAGGTGATAGGCTGGTTGGGTCAAAAAATCTCGAACGCCAGAGTATATATTGACCATCAATTCTAGAGGACATGCATCGAGGGATCGTCGATTGTGGGTAAAAGCACTCTGGGAAAAAGTGCAGGAGGGAAGCCTGAAAATTATGAAGCCCAAAAGGATGAAATGATTCACAGCCATCGATCTGTGGGAGGACACCTATCGGTAGATCAGGAACCCTGGGTAAAGGCGTACCAGGAGGAGGCAAGCAAGAAAAGTTGAGACTCCCGAAGCACAGAGTCTTGAAGAAGATCTCGATCGTTGATCGTGAAAGAGGACGAGGAGCGTTGATTTGGTCCTGGCTAAAAGCTCTGAAGTCTCGAAGCTCTGGACAAGATCTTTTTCAGCTAAGTGCAGGGTCATGGCCTTGGTCATATGTAGGTTGAGAGATGAGGAAGGAAGGATAAGGACTGAATTGGTTGTCTCTAAGACAGAAAAGTGCTAAGGGAGGATTTAGCCTCGGTCACCTGGGAGGTGGTTTGAAGGAAGCACCTGCACAGGGTGAACTCTATGTCAGCCAGGGATAACATGACACTGTTATTTTTAGAGAATAGTAATATGATCTCCATAAACAAGAAAGAGACTTGTAGCATGGTTTGGCAATTTTGTCTATCATACACATAATTCTAACAAAATGGTCGCTTGCACATTTTGCATAATTAAGAGGCTTAAGCGCATCATCTCAGGATTCATATTGAGGAAATGGGAGAAGGTGAGGGAGCCTCCAATCATTAAAAGGAGGCCGAAGGCCAGAATCAGTAATGCAGAGACAGAGTCCAATAGATGCAAGGAAAAAGGAGAACATGAAACGTTGATAGAAACAGTAAGAACCTTGAAGATGGAAGTGCAGAGATATAAAGCAGACAATGAGAGACTGATGAGAGAGAAAAGTTAGATAAATGCTCGAGTGTTGCAAGGTTTAAATAAGTTGCAGAGGCAAACAAAGAAGGAATCAAACTCAAGACAAGAGGAATAAGGCAGGTGTCAGGAAAGAGGAGATGCTCCTGGAAGAGCTGCTTATTCCAGAAGTGCTAGCAGAGCTCATGGACACCACTCACCTCCTTACTAAGGAAGGAAGTTTTATGCATCTGATGATCCGGTAAGCATCCCAAAAGTGTCTCCTTTCAGACACCAGAGAAGGAAACAAGAGATAGATAGTTTGCAAAGAGACCTGAGGAATCTCAAGCCACCTTCCTTCGATGGTGAAAGAGAAAGGTAAGATGATGTTGAATCATGGTTGCTCGGGCTCTAGAGATATTTTCAGTTGCATAACTATTCATCAAAACTGGAAGGTAGGATTGCCACCTACCATTTACATGGGAAAGGTGGAGTGTGGTGGGACCAACTAAAGCAAGTGCAACATGTTAATGAAAGTAGGATCACTTGGAAACAATTCAAGAAGTACTTCCAGAAGGAGTACCTCTCAGAGCATTTCTATGACAAGAAAATACAGGAGTTCATTGAACTCAGGTTGGGAAGCATGACTATGGCAGAATACGAGAAGAAGTTCTTGGGATTGTTAAAGTATGTCAGGTTCATTGGTGATGAGAAAGTGAAAATACATAGATTTATAAGTGGATTGCCATCCTTCTATAAGGAAAAGATCAAGTATGATGAACCCAATACCTTGTCTGAGGCCATCAGGAAGGATAAATACTTGTATGAGAAAGGCCAGGAAGAGAATCCCTGCAGAAATATTAGAAGGACAAGAAGAATGCGAATTTCGATCAAAGGAGGAAATGATTCAAACCTCCCTTCATTAAGAATGAGCCTAATAGAAATCATCAAGATCAGTATGCTAAGGAGGATTTTAAGAAGGAAGAATCCTTGGGAAAAAGGGGAAGACCACCAATCCAATGTTGGGGATACAAGGAAGATCACCTGTACAAGGATTGCCCACACAGAAAGGACAGAGCGAAGACTGTGCAAAACATCCAAGAGGCTACAACAGTCGAAGATATGGGGAGAATCTATGCAACTTTAAATGATCGACAAGCAGAGTACCAATCCAATATGATCGAGGTGGAAGGTAAGATCATAAATCAACCTGTTTCTATTTTGATTGATTCAGGAGAAATCCATTGCTACATTGACCCTAAGATAGTGGATAGATTACATTTGGAGAAAATTAAACTTGGAAAAACAAGTTTGGTTCAGTTAGCCACTGGAACCAAAAGAAGAATCCATGATATGGTCAGAATTTGTTCCATAAGTCTTAATGGCATGAATACTAGTACTGATCTAAATGTCATACCATTGGGGTCTTATGATATTTTGATTGGGATGGATTGGTTGGACAAGCATCATGTTGTCCTAGATTGTCATAACAAGACATTTACATGTCTTTATGGAAATGGACAACAAAGCACTATGAAAGGAGTTCCAAGACCCATATCTATAAGGGAGATTTCAACCTTATAGCTGAAAAGGTGTTTTAGAAAAGGATGTCAACTATATGCCGCCCATGTGGAGGAGCCAGTTGATACAAAGGGGCAAAGCCTTGAATATTTCTCGGTGCTATAGGAATTTGAAGATGTATTCCAAGAAATACCCGGATTGCCACCAAGAAGGGAGATAGATTTCTCAATTGATTTAGTGCTAGGATTTGCCCCGGTGTCAAAAACACTTTATAGAATGAGAACACCAAAGCTAAAAGAATTACAAATGCAGTTGGAGGAATTTTTGAGAAAAGGGTACATCCATCCAAGTGTTTCACCTTGGGGAGCACCAATACTTTTTGTCAAAAAGAAGGATGGAACCTTAAGAAGTGTATTGACTTCCAACAACTGAACAAGTACACTATAAAGAACAAGTATCCGCTACCCCGAATTGATGACCTCTTTGATCAGCGAAGAGGAGAAAATATATTTTCAAATATTGACCTGAGGGCAAGATACCATCAGTTAAGAATCAAGGAAGAAGACATTCATAAGAGAACCTTTAGGACCAGGTATGGGCATTATGAATTTTTTGTGGTGCCTTTTGGACTGACCAATGCACTAGTTGTCTTCATGTGCTTAATGAATGGCATATTCAGAAATTATTTGGAAACGTTTGTTATAGTATTCCTGGATGGCATACTTATCTATTCTAAGTTTGAAGAGGAGAATGAACATCACTTGAGATTGGTATTGAAAGTACTGAGAGAACATCAGTTGTACGCCAAGTTGAGTACGTGTTCTTTTTATCAAAAGAAAATCCATTAGTTGGGACACATTATTTCAGAGTAGGGCATAGCAATAGATCCAGAGAATATTGAAGCCAATAGAGGATGGCCAACACCCAGAAATGTGTTAGACGTCATATATTTTACGGGATTAGATGGCTACTATAGAAGATTCATAGTAGGGTTCTCTAATATTGCTCACCCCATCACCTTTTTGCAAAAGAAGGGAACTAAATTTGAATGGACACTCAAGTGTGAAAATAATTTTAATCTGTTGAAGGAATTACTTACTAGTGTGCCTATGTTAAAGATTGTCGAGCCAAATGAAAGTTTTGTGGTATGTATAGACGCTTGTAGGGAAGGACTTGGGGTAGTCCTCATGTAGAATGGACATGTAATTGGATATGAGTCCGGAAAGATTAAGGAACATGAGAGGAACTATGCCACGCATGACTTGGAACTTGTTTCCATTGTTCATGCCTTGAGGATGTGGAGACATTATCTCATGGGGAAGAAATTTGAATTAAGGATAGACCACGTTGGTCTGAAGTATCTTTTCGAAAAATCGACCTTGAATGTCAGGCAAACAAGATGGCTGGAATTTTCAAGTGAGTATGACTTCGATATCAAGCATATCAAGGGAAAGGAGAATAAAGTTGTTGATGCACTTAGTAGGAGAGTGCATCTCATGCATTCTACTGCTGTCATTTTGCATCATTCAGGCTTGAAGAGAATAATTTTAGATGGTCTTGTTACAGATCAACATTACCTACAGGTAAAGGAAAACTTACAGCAAGGAGATGTACCACAGAAAATAAAGGAGTACGAAATAAAGGAATATGGATTCCTCATGCATAAAAATAGAATCTATGTTCCTAATTCTGGAGAACTGAGGAATTTGGTACTGAAGGAAATGCACGATGTTCCCTATGTTGGGCCATCCCGGTTACCAGAAAACAATTCCAGCAGTAAGAATCTAGTTCTTTTGGCCGAGAATGAAGAAGGATGTTGTTGATTACATCACTCAATGTATGGAATGTCAGAAGGTGAAGACTAAGCATAGCCACCCAATGGGTTTGCTGCAGCCATTGCCAATTCCAGAGAATAAATGGGAAGTGATCACCATGGATTTCATCACAGGATTACCCAGAACGAATAAGCAACACGATTCAATCATGGTGGTGGTTGAAAAATTAACAAAGGCTGCTCATTTTGTGCCTGTGAAGACAACGCATACAACAACTAATATTGCAGAAATTTTCATGAAGGAAATTGCTAGGTTGCATGGGATACCTAGGACAATTGTCTCGAACAGAGATACAAAGTTTACGTCCAATTTCTGTAGGGGATTGTTTAAAGGATTTGGCACAAATATAAACTTTATCACAACATATCATTCCCATATAGATGGGAAAATAGAGAGGGTCAATCGAATAATTGAAGACATGCTGAGAATGTATGTAATGGATAAACCATCTAAGTGGGAATATTACTTACACTTGGTTGAGTTTGCATATAACAATGGGTATCAAGCTTCATTGAAAATGAGCCCATTTGAAGCCTTGTATGGTAGGAAATGAAATACTCCAGTGAGTTGGGACAACCCAACAGATAGAGTGGTACTTGGGCCGGAGTTGCTCAAGGACATGGAAGACCAGCTGGTAAAGATTAAGCAGAATTTAAAGGCAGCTCAGGATAGACGGAAATTTTATGCAGACAAGAACAGGATGGTTAGAGAATTTAAATTAGGGGAGCATGTACTTTTGAAAGTGAAGCCCAAGGAAAACTCTTTGAAATTGGGTAGTTATACAAAGCTGGCAACCAAATTCTATGGTCCATTCGAAATATTGGACATAATAGGGTCAGTTGCATACGTGCTTGCATTTCCTGCTTCCATGAATGTGCATAATGTATTTCATGTATCTTTACTAAAGAAATATGTAAATGATCCTAACCATGTTATTGATT